>VWZZ01004901.1:899-96575 GCA_013399095.1 Psophia crepitans | reverse complement strand
GGGGGGGAGGGGGGAAAAGCTAAACTCTCTCTTAATTTATCTTCTTTTAGAGATATGTGCTGTGAAAAACATGGAGAGCAACGGCTGCCCAGAGAACAGAAGCGGGTTACAGCTCGGAGAAGGCTATTTGCAGGGGACAGAGAACATGAGGTTTGATCAAATGCCAAATTAATTTGTTGCAAGTTAGCCTGTGTAAATAGACATCATTTGAGACCTCCTAGTGTGTCATTAAAAGGGTAATATCAGTCATGTCTTACAGATGGGAAAACTGAATAACAGAAAGACCAAGTGACTTCCCTGCGGTGTAAAAACAGGGCACTGACAGAGCTGAGAGAACTGAAACTTCTGGAATCTGATTTTTTTTTTTTCCTCTGTTGGACCATATTGTCTCGATTACAGGAGTGAAAACACTAAGAAAACCAAGCCTGGGGTCCTCTTTGACTCCAACCTCATTGCATGCTATTCCTCTAAGAGAACTACTTCAAGGATTACAGCAAAAGAATGTGCTTCTAAAAGCCATTTGATGAAATCCCAAAACTAGCAGCAACAAGCAACCCTTTCTCACTTTCCAGCTTGATAACAAGCCTCACCAGTTGACAGTTTATTTTCTTTCCAACAATCAAGTCTTGACTGAAAGAGCACTAGATTCTTGAGTAGGCAATAACAAGCGTAGGCATGGAGTTGTTGCCACTTGTGCTTTCATTTCAGCAGAAAAATAGAAAACCAGATTTGCTGAAAATGAATTGAAATGTTTTCCTTAGCCTTCTTCTCCATGTACATCTATTTTCTGTTCGGTTTTCTTAAATGGCATTCACAGAAGTTGACAAAAATTCCCACTTAGTTTTTATGTCTTTTTAGCTTTGGCTTTTCACTTTAGACTTATATAACCAGGTAAAAGCCTTGCCTTCCTTTCCAACTTTTATAATGAGATAAGTCTTGACTTTCTGTCCAGCTATGGAGGTCGTGAACAGAGAACATGAGTCTGAAACAAAAGTGTTAAATCTAACAGCGAAGTTCACACAACCTTATTATATTCAGTGAACTGAAATGAAGAGGGAGGTCAGTGACCACCACATAAAACCATGCCCTTAGAAAATTTGGTTAATTCAGGGAATGCATTGCCTTGCTTGTGTCTGTAGTATCTGGAGGGGAGAAATCACATAAATTATAGACTTGACTGAGGTATCTGCCCTGAAAGTAAAATAGGATTTCTGTGGAGCATTTGTCCACTCCTATGTCGTGCAGTCTTTTCCCGTTCCCAGAGGTAAACTGGAAACAAGACTAATGTATAGGTATGCTTGCAAGTTTGGTGTTCTGGGGGCAGGAACTTCACTGTTTGGTACAAAGCCTGGGGCACTGAAGTATTGGTCTTGATTTGGATCCTGAGGGGCTACCGTACAGAAGCATTGTGTGCATAAAGGAATAGGATTGTGGAATTACAGAATTACTACTAAATGTTCCCAGGGAGTGTCATGCCCAGAGAGACATCTGGTATATTTCCATTCATTGGAGTAAGATGCAGTCGTCGGCAGCTACCTCACATAGCTTCTTTTCTTAAAACTATCTATCGTGTTTCACAGGTTAGTTATTTTCAAAATATTTTGAGGAAACTTCATTCTGGATTAGTTTAAATCACCGTGATTCCATTAATTTCTTAAGAAGTTCATTTGCATGATGTTGCTAGCATCACAGATCCCAGAATTTCCATACTGTTTGAATAGAGAGAACCTTTAAATCCCATTCTTCATTAGAATAAAGCTTTTTTTCCCGTTATCCTGTATAACAGGTGTTAATATAAGAAAATTATCTGCTGTCCCCACAAATTCTTTGAATTCTGCTTCTAAAGCTTTTCTTTGAATCATATTTTCTAGTATCTCTTGGGGTTTTGTGCAAAAAAAAAGTAAATCATTCTTTTCAGCATTACACAGACATTGACTGGGAAATCTCTTTATCAGTGGCTTGAATCAAAAGTAATTTTTTTTTCCTAGAATCCATTTTAGTCTCCTGTACTGCTGATGTTCTCAGTGTGAAAGAATCTATTTAACTGCCTGCTTTTTGGATGGCTTTTAATGTTGTTTTTAGATTTATACGAGGACTATTTTGCCAATGAGCCCTTCATCTTCACCACTAGAATGATTTTTAATGGACATCCAGTAGTTTTATACTAAGTAGTTTCTTTCAGCTTTATTCTCCCTAGGGAGGAATGCACTGGATGGCTGGAAATGTCAGCAGCTGCATTAGCCGAAGAGTTTAGCTGCTGCCACCTTCCAGATAAATCTTGCCCCTTTTCGTTTCTGTGTTTCTCACTGTTTCCCTCAAAGTAAGAGAGCCAAAGTAACTTTCTGTCTGGCATAGTACAGATTAGGAACTAAATTAGCAGCTATTATAGATGGACATTTTTCTATTGATTTCAGGGTGAAATCCATTAAAACTGGCAGAAAAGTTGGCTGCATTTCCACAGAGTCAACAAAATCAAATAGAAATATGAAGCCGAGAAAAAGGAAGGAATGTGTGCAGCTGCGTGGAGTACAGCCCAGCTCAGCCACTGGGAAGCGTGATGAGGACCCTGGCTGCCCGACGTGGAAGGTACATATGGTGTGGGCACTGCCACTCCTCTTGGCTATCACTTGACACACAGATGAGATTTAACATGGAAGTAAATTAGCCAGGATACTCATTCTTTCTTCCAGAGCAAGCGTTTAGTTGGAGACTGGAAATGAATTAGGTGAACCTTTGGTGGTATTTAGCAAGGCAGTTCCTGTCTTGCCCTCGTAGGCCGATAAAGCTTGGCATTGCTATTGCTGATGGCTTAGTCATGTGTTTTGTGTGACGATGCGTAGAGCCAAGTTGTCTTTCAGGCATAAGCATTGCTGATTTTAATTCTTATAGTTGTCTTCATTCGTATGCACGTCGCGGTGATTAAAAACACCAACTTGATGGTTGGAGAAATTCTCTATGTAGTAAAATGCACCTGCTGGGACCTTAAATATGCTTGCCTTTCTCATGTTGTGTGATCGATACATTCAGAATTCTGGTTGTATAATTCATACACACAGAAGTATCACAGGTTACTCCTTAGAATATAGCTCTGGGTTTGTTCTTCATCCAAGTTCCTCAAAGAAAGGAGAGATTGTGCTTTAGAGTGACAGAATTACGTTAAACACACATAGCTGCTTGATTAGAACTGAGATCTTGTGTTCAAAGTTCTTGATATTTAATACCCCAGTCAGCATATCCCACAGCTGTGCAGTTATTTCCAGTGCAGAAATCAAGTTTTTAGGAAAGAGATTGTATGTCTTGAGTCATCAGCATGGATTAACCCCCAGAAATTTTATTTAGTGTAATGGGTTATCAAACTTTATGGTTATTTTCAGAATGGCTGTATTTACTGCTTCCTGGTAAAACTGTAATTTGAAATTTTGTTTTTTGAACTACTGAAACACAAGGACCACCTAATTGCCAGGTCCATACCTTGTTAATGAGAGTACTGTAAGGCTTTTAAAAAAATTGTCACTGTTTTTGAGTTAGTTAAACATTCAGTCTCACAAGTTTGTTCCGGTTAGAAGCAGAATTCGATGTTGGAGACAAATGTCTTTCATGTAATCCTGTTTATTTAAAAAGATGTGCCAAATACCTTTTCTTTGAGCATAGGAGGATCAAACAAGGGAAATTGTTTTCAGCTGGTACTCAGATTCAAAATTTCTGTCTAGGATTTTCTTAGTGCCGCATCCCACATTTGCCCAGCCTGCATCTGGATTTTCTTTCTAAAATTCTGCCTGTCTGCGGAGTTTCTGTTGTCCTTTTTGTCACACCCACGCACCAGTCAAATCATCTTTTTGCATAATTCAAATACCCGACTGTCCTTTTATATTCTTGTTTTGGCCTGTGACAAGCTGTATGTTAGCATCAAGGCTCCTTTTTTTTTTTCTTTTTTCTTTCCTTCTTTTTTTTTCCCCCCAAATATATATATAAAGGAGTTTGGCTGTTATGTTTTGAAGTAAGGATATTGGTTACAATAGTACCTCCAGTAGTCTATTCTGTACTGTTATTCCTTTTCCTTAAGAATGCTAAAAGTTGTTTGATGTTATGTGTACAAGCCCTAAGAAAACAGATATCTTGTGCAGAAAAGATCTAGAAGTGGGACACTCCCCATGCCCACGTGTTTTTGTGAGTGCAAGGATGATTGTAGTGGGAATTGCAATTGTTTGGTAATTTTTCAGTTTAACATCTGTATTCTTAATTGTGTGAGTGGGTGTTTCTTAGCTTAGAGAAAACACTCCATGATTCTTCCTATCAGAGTGTGAAATAACGAACACAAAGGAAGGTGATGGCTTTAGGTCAGTGTCCAGAAATACTTATAGCCAGAGAAATGTGTCTGACGGGAGTCTTTCCCTCCTTCAGCCTTGCTTCTGGGAGTGGTAACTGACTGCGGACCAGTACCAGCGCTTGTGTCTGGGCTGCGAGGCGGGATGGGGAGCTGTGGCTTGCTCACCTCCCCTGCGGTAAGGGATGTCATCCCCAGCAAGGCATGGCTTGGCCACAGCTTGGGTGTAAATCCAGGTCATTCGCTGTCATTCCTATATTTATGCATTCTACGTATCATCTAGGTCAATTTGCCTTTTGTTAGTAAAATTATTGTTAAACAGTATTCCTCTGGTTTGGACTACCTGTCAAAGGTTCTTGTTGATCTGCTTCTTGGAGAACAGAGCAGCTCTGTGAAGGGAAGAAAGATGGGTGCAGCACAGAGCAAAACTGAGGCTAGGGTTATCTGCCAAGTCATTTTAGAGGACCAGGAATATGTATAAATTGTCTTGAATGCTCATTTCAGAGATTAATATCTTAAACTTTCTCTTTTCTGCACTTAGATTACAAAATAAATGAGCCAGGATTTTAAAAAGGGGAATGATGATGATGATGATAATCATATATTGTGTCTAGAAACTAACTAGTTCAGGTTGTGCTTCATTATTTACAAATCCCAGGCATATTTTAACGTAATTTGTCTAAGTAGCATAGTGTTCCTTTATTATGTTCCTTCCCCAGACCATCTTTCCTTCTTATCTAAATGTCCCCAGATTCTTTCATCTCTCATGGGAAACTATCAGACGGTTATGTAAATCCAGCAGGCAGGGTGAGTTTTTCAGTGGCACTCATGATTCTGAAGACAGGATCCAGTCTTGCTTAGAGCAACCCTTGGGCAAACTGAAAGGCCACCCATTTGCAGCACCAGAACTGAAGTTTCAAATTGCTTTTTCCTTGGCACTCTTAAGCAGAAGCAGACAAACGTGGCAGAGGGCTGAGTTTGGTGCTCCCATACATACTTCTGGATAACTTAGTTTTGGGATATCAGATTTGCAATAACCTAAAGCCATTAGGAATGGTTCATGAACATTCAGGCATGCATACATAATTCATGTTAACTGAATACATTTATGTGCACACTCATAAAACGGAAACAGGTTGCAACTTATTAGTGGAATAAATGGAATTGCTTCTTTATAGCATGTGTTTTATGCTTCTCTCTAATTTAAAGCTAGATCATTAAAATATAAAATTGGCTGATAATTACAATAAATATTCCTAGAAGGTTTCTACTTTCCAGCTTGTACATAATCTGCCTTTGTTTCTCTTTAAAAACATTTGTTTTATTTCAGATTGTTCAATATATACCACGAGGATTTCAAATATGTGTGTTTGTGGGTAACTTACAAATAAAGGGTTGAGGTAAAATGTCAGATTTTACCTGAGTTAAATTATTTTTAGTGGAGATTCAATGGAAAGATTGAATCCACTTTAAAACAGCTGTTGCTCTTAGCTAAATTCCTCCTACATTATTAGACAGCTTTACTAATATTGTGTTACGGGAGCCTAGAGGGAGAAAAAACCAAAAGCATCACCTTGTGATGCTTGGAAAGACAAAGTGGAAACAGGTGTTTCTTCTGTGTAAAAATATCAATATTTTACCATCTAAATCCTGAAATGGAAAAACTCCCACTCATACTTTTTGATCTATGTGAAATGCTGAAGGATCAGATCATGTGCAACATGTCATTAGACTCATAATTGGGAAATACAATACATGCTTTGGCTCTGCTAAGGAAAACACAATGGCTTTTTTCAGTGTTTCATAATAATAATAATAACAAAATCCTTACATAGTTATGTTTCTGAGTTTCACTGCAGTCAAAAATAATTTTCCCTATACTCAGGATTTAATGTAGATCTCAGGGCTTGAATTTTTAGCAACCTCACAAGCAGGCATGCAAGTTGAGATCTTATTATGGTCAGTGCAGGTAAAGTTGTATTGTGAAACTGGACTATCACAAAGACCTTAATATCTGAGAGTCTTGTATGTCCACAATTTAAAATCTGATAAGTTATAACTTTTTTCTTACTATTTAATTAAAAAATAAAAGCCACAATAGCCATTTTGAATTCAGTTTTGATTAGATGGATTCAGATTATAATGATTTTTATATTTGTAATGTAAAAAACCATGTTAATTGTCTATTCTTCATATCTTTTTAGTAATACTTTATTTTTGTGATTAAATACTACATGGCGGAACGCAGGTTCGAAGCTGCAGCTTTTGCACAGAGAGCTAACTAAAGTTAGAGGAATTTGAATGACTTCTGTTGATTCTATGATGTATTGTTTTATTGCTTTGCCTCAAAGTGAAGCAATTATAAACCTTACATCTGTAAACATTGATACAAGATGTAATATTTTCTATTCTTCTATGTTCAAGTAATCATATTTGCAGGATTAGACGCGTGAAGTTTCTTATATCTCTGTCCTCCCTATTTCACGTGAGTTGAAATTCCAATGGAGAACAATAAGAAAATTCTGTGAATTTTTTAAAACCCATACAGTCAGATGGAACCTTTTCCTTATGTCAAATGACATCTTTGGTATTTCCATCTTTCCTGTTTCTCCTTAAAATGAATTTTTTAACTAACAGTTTCTCCCTTACCGAGTCCAGCTTTATCGCAGCTGACACCCAAAGCTCCATACCTCATAGCTTTTTTGTTTAGAAATGTTCTAAACCATCATGTCGTGGTAGTCGTGTTTTGTGGGGGCTTTTTTTCTGTCTGACAGAGATCTGTAAGTTTACAAAAGCTTTCTCATGCTGTATTAATGAGGGCATCTAAGACAGCTGCCTGGACGCTACCTGGATAATGGTGGACAGAGCACATGAGCATTTATAGAAGTGTTGAACTTTGAAGGCTGGCTTTGGTATACAGTGTACCTAGTATTCATTGTTATAATCACCCCAGCTTTTCTTTGTCAGATTGGTTAATAACAACCCAGGATTACATGGCCATGAGTCTAATGTCTAGGTCAGACTACCCCGAATGGTTCGAACTTTAATTCCCTTGCATTAATCCTTTTGATGTATGTCATGAAAGTATAGCCTGTAGCTGTCAAATTACATATGCACTGTGAGTGTAGTCTGTTTAAGTTCAGGACTTGGCATCATGTATTCCAATTCAATTTATTTTTATATCTCATCGTTCACACAGAGGGTCTAAAAACACTCAACAGTGAGAGACAGAATAATGAGATAATGCTTTACAGAACTGTGTAAAGTGACTTGCATTTAGATAGCAAGCAAGGGAGAGACTGGATTTCAGTGAGAGAAGACAGGGCTGTAAATTAAAAGCAGTACTAGTATAAATACAGAGCAATTCTGATAGAAGAGACTTGAAGGGTGTATGGAAAAGGTTTGAGTTAATATTAACTTCTATTAAGAGTCAACAGAAGAAGCTCCCTATATATACAGTGCTGAAAATTTGTGCTAAATAATATTTCGTGTTACAGGAATTTGTATTGTTGGGATTGAACAGCATCCCTCTAAATTTGTTAACTGCAGGAGAAATAGATGGAAAGGTAAAAATCTTATGATAGCATCTCCTCGATGACAGAGTTTCTACTGAGGAGCTTTGAAGGGATAGCATGATTAATCTGTGTGAAGGAAAAAAAAAAAGGGTCATTGTAGACAAAATTAATCCTGGTCTGCACAAGAGTCATAGTGACAATATAAAAATAGTGGTAAGCCTTCTGGCAGGGAAAGGGTGATAAAATATAGGACTGTGGTGAAATGATTAGGTACATAGGTTTGGGTGTTTAATCTCAGATTGTTTCACGTCTTTCATCCAGGACATGGGACTTTTCCCATTTCTTGCAACCTCCAGTATCCAGCACTGCAAAAGGAAAGTAAGGTTCCCCATCATGGGATTTTTATCCTGGTTTTGCTCTGTTAAAAAAGTGGTCTTTCTTGGTAAGGTCCAAGTCTTGTGATCTTCAGTGAAGTAGTAAAACTGAGATTTTATTTGAAGAGAGTAGTAGCAGAATCAGGGAGAATATTCTACCTTTCAACTGCTCTATAGCAAAAGACAATATACGATAGCTTTACTTCCCCCACATTCCTGAACTACCTTAGTTGCATATACACGATTTATAATGTGGACCAGATTTGAGTTGAAGTCTATAAATGCATTTACATCCATTGCATAAAATTGATGGGCCAGGCTGAAACAAGCATAGAAGTTCAGGAAAAAAATGTAGTTGAAAGCACAGAGCCTTAAGCAGTGAAGAATGAACAAGATATAAAGCCTGAAAGAAGTAGGAAAAAAGCTTCAAACACAGAGTTTGCTCTTTGAGAACAGCATCAAAGGCTGATTGTTGGAAAGGTTTGGGAAAGACAGACTAAATAGTCAGTGCTGCCATGAAGATGTCTCAAAGCCTATTATGAAGTAATAATAATTTTAAAAAAAAATAAAAATACAAAATGGAAGTGGCTCAAAGCCAGAGAGGGGAAGGATTTGGGAAGAGACTATCACCTCTGCTGAATGTTCAGAGAAATAGCCACTGAGAAATGAAGTGGTGATTATCTAGCCAAGAAAGGCATGTTGTGAGGAGAAAGAACAAGTGAAGGAAATGGGGAAAGAAATTAGGGATCGTGAAAATGGGATGAGCATGATGGTGTAATGGAGAGGAGATCTGCAATAGCAGATGAGATGGAAAAGAAATACATTAAACATTAATTTAATTGTATCTCCACTTCAAGGTTTTGGGCACAGCTGTCCTCATTCTAGAAACAAAACCAAAGTCTTCCCTCTCCAATCAATGGTGTTTTAAGAAGTAGACCAAGACTTCAGACAAGATAAAATTCAACTATTGTAAGCCATTTTAACCGTTCAATACTCTAAAAAAAGTTAGAAAAATGCACTATCTTCAAAAGTTGATGCTGAATTTTAGGATTCTGCCTTTTTTTTTTTTTTTTTTTTTTTTTAGTTTGCATCACTNNNNTTTTTTTTTTTTTTTTTTTTGATTTGTAGTATGCATCACCTTAAAAAATAAATTGGTTTGGACAGAAGTGCAAATACAGTACAGCCACATTGAAGGAGTGCATATTTTTGCTTTTATGGAAAAGTGGATTGTCTCATTTTTATTTTCTGTCTCAGCTGAAAATATGAAGACCCATCACAGCAACAATACCATTTTTTATGGATCTGCACAAAGCTGCAAGCCAAAATTTGACAAGTCTTGCCAACTGTTGTGTGCCGTTAGGCATGCTCCTGGTGATGCTCTGCTGGTGGCTCCTCTGGTTGCTAATCTCTACTGACTACATGCAGGTTGCACTCTGAGGTGTGTTTCAGTGCTTGCGTTACGTGAGACTGAGTCAACAACTGATTGTAGATAAGAAGCGTATGTCAGATAACGTATTATCATGTGGTTCATAGTCAGAAGTACTTGGAAAAAAGGCATGGCAAAAAGATGAAGTTATTACAGTGGGAGAATACATAATGAAGAAAGCATCATGAAAGAGTAAATGGATCTTTTTGAAGAGGAGTTCTGCTCCAGAAACTGCTGGCTGGTTGGTTGGAGTTTGCTGGCCTTCACTCAGCTTCTGAAAAGACTTGGGTTTAGAAGGTAACCTCACTCTGATTTGCAGAGATATGAGCATCTGTGTACAGTTTTCTGCAAACTGTTGATATACACCTTAGTGTGCAATATAGTATGCTGTAAGATTGAATTGCCACAGAAGTTGTTTTATTCCCAAAGTACCTTTTATTATACATGAGCTGGCTGGAAATCTTAGACAATTGTAGGGGATTTTTCCCAGCGATGAATTTGTCATAGGACTACAATATAACCAGTTATTAACTATTTCTAATATATTATCTACTTATAAAAAAAGTCAAACTGTTTAACTTCATTATGCTAAAAAACCACGATGACCTTTAACGTAAGTCCTGCCATAAATTATTATTGTTTACACAGACCTCCCCGCAGTCTGCTCAGTGCAGTTTGCAGCTCAGTTTAATGGCTGCGCTGCTTGAGACCGGCTATTCTTTTACATACTGTACTGGGCTGTAACGTGGATTATCAGTGTAACAGTGCATAAATACATCCTGCTTTCTACCTCTTTTCCTGATGCCACATATCTTACAAAAGCACAAAATGTTTGAAATAGTATCCTCTCAGATTACCTGGGCAATCTTGCATCTTCCCACTATCCTTTTTATCAGTAACTTTCCTGTAGCCGGTGTTCAAATTGTAGTGTGCTGAGAAAGGTTTCGGCTCTAAAAGATTTCATCACCTTTAAATGACATTAAATGGTGAGCTTAGCTGAACACATGCACTTTTGCTCTATGGAGTAGTTAATAAAATATGAACTTAGCACTGAGTCTAATATTGATTTCTCTGGGAAGGACTGGATTGATATTAGATAATAATGTTGCATATGGACAGCAAATGAGTTAAAAGACCTCCTCAGCTTTTTGATATTCACACTGCCCCTTCAGCACGTTCTGCAAATATATCTGAATGCTTCCTATCTAACCAAAAGGACTGTGCCTGATGCTTGTCAGAGAGTTGGTCAGCTTTCTCTTGGTGTCTCAGTGAAATGCGCTAGGTCAGCTTTTGCAATTTAGGGGCTTGGTTAAAGAAAGTGGTGATATATGCTCTGATATTCCAAGAAAGCAGCGCTCTAATATACCTCTAAATAACTAAGTCTTGACTTTGTTATCTTCCAGAAAGAGAGTTAAAGAATGATGGGGTCATCCTCTGGGGATGGTAGAACCTTGGCTTTCTGTTCCCTTGCACTGCTAGCCCAGAATGTGAGCTGTACCTCTACAAAAGCATGAACATAATCAGGACAGTGTCAGGGAATGCCAAAACTTCGGTTAATGTTAAGGTTGGGATATGGAGGCCAGAAGAGCTATGGCAACTACCAGAGTGTGGTGGGTCAGCCCTTCAGTATCCATTGATGCTGAAATCACCTTAAGCTCTTTGTATATTAAACCACAGATCTAGTCAAAGGACCCACTATAAACAATTTATCTTTGTTAATACTGTCTCTATGCTGAGATTTTAAGTATGCAGTATGGAATAAAAGTCTATACAACAGAGAAGAGTATAGTTTCTCCTGGTTTTGGAGCTTCATAACTTTGCAGTAAGCCTCAGCCAGTATCAGGGTAAAGTGGTCATATAACAGAGATGGTTTACCAGTAGATAATGAAAACCTAGCAGTAGTAACAGGATAGAAATGGAAGCAAGATGTTGGAGATTTGCTCTGTGGTGTGTGGGATATAGAGGAGGGCTATAGTTAAGACTGGAATGGATGTTGGTGTTGGGGATAGCAATGGAGTTTTGTAAATAGTGGGCTCAGTAAACTTCCCTTAATAAAACCTGAGCATTCTTACGGAGAAGTCATCATAGCTCAGTCTGAAACTATGGGCCTGGTCCAGAAATAATTGAAGGAGGATCCTTGGCTTGTGCTATATAGTAGTTAGACTAGATGATAAGAATTGTTCCTTCTGGCTTCAAATGCGTGACTATTCATTTCCCAAAGGATCTGCTTTATGAGCTGAAGAACTCTGGGGCGGGGGGGGTTTTCTTTGTCTTGTAGCCATGTTTGGAGTTGACTGACATCAAATTCTTAAACTGAAAAAGATTTGCAAAATGTGAGATCAAAACAACTGAAAATGAAACAAAACAAAAATCCGGGCATTAACACTTAGTGGTATTTTTTCATGGTTGGGAAGCCACTGTGGAAAAATACATTTTAAAAAAAAATAAGTTAAAAAACCCAAACTGTGTTTCTCATCCAAAAAATCATCCTGGTGGAACCACAGTTTTTCTTGCTAATATTCTAGTGGTAACCTCATCTGATTCTTTTCTCTTTTTTTCCCCCCCTGTAGTTGCATTGACTGTATATTTATCACAGATCTGCAATGCACAAAGTAATCTTGCCCAGACTCAGATGTGGTAGAGCCTCCAGATAATATTTGTGTATATCGGAGCTTACCTGAAAGAAGCAGGATGTATTGACTTAACTTCAAGTTAGTTAGCACAAAGAAAACTTATTATTTTTCTTCCAAACTGAATTGAGTACACTTACTATATATGTAATTATTATTTTTAAGACTCAAGGCTTAAATGACTGTTCATTCAGTTTGTTGTGTTATACATGAAGATTGGGGTTTTTTGAATATCAGTCTACAGATAAATAGGTGGCTTTACTGAAACTGGTTTCAAGATTGGCAGTAGCCTATAGCTGGTGACACGGTCTGTGGTGTATAACATTTTGAATGCATAAGATCACCTTGTGTGTTAGGATAAACAACCACATGCATTTCCAACTGCATGCTTCTATCTTATCTGTGGTGACAGACATTTAAATATTTTCATATTTTTTTCTGAGAAGTGAGTTATTTACTTACTACGTCTTTAAAATCATCGATGCAGTGAATGGTGTTAAATCTAGTTGGTGACCGGTCACTAGCGGCGTTCACCATCTTTATCAACGACCTGGATGAGGGGATAGAGTGCACCCTCAGTAAGTTTGCAGATGACACCAAACTGGGAGTCTGCTTGAGGGTAGGAAGGCTCTCCAGAGAGATCTGGACAGGTTGGATAGATGGGCCGAGGCCAACTGTATGAGGTTTAACAAGGCTATTGGATATTAGGAAAAACTTCATGGAAAGAGTAGTGAGGTGTTCGAACAGACTGCCCAGAGAGGTGGTTGAATGGCCGTCCCTGGAGACATTTAAAAAACATGTAAACGTGGCACTCCAGGACATGATCTAGTAGGCATGGTGGTGTTAGGTTGACGGTTGGACTTGATGATCTCGGAGGTCCTTTCCAACTGTAGTGATTCTATGATCACGATTGTCTTTTCAGGCTTTTTTTCGGGGTTGTTTTGGTTGGGTATTTTTTCAATATATTGATTTTATTTTCCTTCCATAATTAAAAATTAATATAAGTCATGCCATAAGAGATAAGTTAAAGGATCCACTCAGGGATGTATTCATTCATAAGAAATAGTTGTGACAAAACTTTCTTTTTGCTAAGGGTTTAATCTAGTAAGTTTTGAACCTTTGGAAGTGGTTACATGTTCCAGAAGGCATGTGCTAGCATTGTCCTGGTTTGAGCAACCTGGACTGCAGGTGTCTCCTGCTTGGGAAACTTGACCTTTTTATTATTTGCAGCTTTGGGCTGCACAAACCACACAAATCCTTACCTTACGGAAGCATCAAGTGGAAATCTGGTGGGCTGTGCCTACCAACAGGGAAACTTGAACAGGACTCTATGATTGCTGCTAATATGCTGGAAAAAGGTCCTTCGGGATCTTTGACAGTGTGTGATTAAAGGTCTTTCTGTAGTATCTACTTCATCATATAACATCTTCGGTGCTTAATAACATACTGGTGCTTTGGTTCAGTACTAACTCCAAGAGAAGAGTGCCACCTACTGAACTACTAATTCTGCTTCCTGCAACATCTGTATTTGCCAGTTTCTCACCCAAAACAGTATCCCAGATCCTGTCTTGCTTATTGTAAGAAATGTGCGAGGATCAAGGTCTTTACGTGATGTGGCCACATATAATGTTGCAAATCTGGACGACATTACTGCAGCAGGGCACTTGATAACAGATTTATTTCAATTTCTTTTTTTTCCTCAGTGTGGTCATTGGAAATGTTGTTTTAACATGCTAATTATAAGAGACTGCAATAAAAGTGAAGTTAATAACAATAACAGCCCACATAGCATTACTATTACCTGACCCTGATTTGAACTCTGTAAGTGCTAAAATATACTGCTAATGATTTCTTTGGAAATACCCTAATAATTGATGCAATATTTCAGACTCAGTCTCATAAAATTTAGAAATGTCTTTAAAAAGAATTAAACCAATAAAACTCCTCACGCTTCCCACTAGATGCACAAGTGCATTTCTTTAAAGTTTCTCATGCAAAAAATTTCAATTATTCTTCCATAAATATGGAAGAAATAAAGTATATATTTATCCATAAATTCTTCTATTTATTCCAGCATGACAGAAATTGCAGATCTCTCTATGTTGTTTTTTTTTTTCCTTCTAAAAATCTTTCTTTTGGCAAAGCAGAGGGGGGAAAAAAGTCCATCTTTGGACACGTGCATGTTCATTTCCAAAAGAAAACAGGACAACTTCAGTTTTGTACAAAAACTGAATCTCACAGAATGCATATTTTGGATGCCTTTCAGACAGAACTTCAAACTTGCATTCGAAGTTGGTAATTTGGCTTCTCACGGATCATTTGGATTAGAGGATGACTACAGTAACTGCATGGAATCAACCCAAGCATCTCCAAACTATAAGACTGTTTGACACGCCTCTGCTAGAAAAAAATAAAAAAATCCTGAAATAAATATTAAAACAGGAACAATGATGGTCTTTCTGATAGGAAAAAAAATACTTTGAGAATTATTTAAAAGTATTTGCTTAGATTTGCATCATAGTCATTTTGTGACCTTGTATAAACAAAGATGCATGTGATAACTTAAGACCTTTCCTTAAGGCAGTTGCTGAACCATTTGTAAATTTAAGATCAGTCATAGTTCCTGCCATGCTTCAGCAAAATCTTCTGCAGACACCCCCTCAAAAATTGACGGAAAGTAAGATACTAGGCATAAAAGGAGATGGGGAACAACATGGAGAAAAAACATCTGCAGAAGCAGCAAATCAACATTCTGCAGGTTGTGGTGGGTTTGGTTGTTTTTTTGTTGTTGTTGTCGGGTTTTGGGTTTTTTCTTCATTGGCAGGATTTAACTGTCACTGTGCAGTGGGCAGTGCTGCTCTATGCATCCAGCCTGACAAAATTACCTCCAAGCAAATCAGCAAGATCTTGTGCCACAATTTAGTTATCTCTGTGTTTTATTAATGCTGGGAAGTTTTGCTCAGAAAATTCTCACTACTTAGTACTTATACATTCCTTTTTATTGTGCAGTGTATTTTTTAAGAACCATCACAGTTTGCAATTGGTGTACTCGAAGTAGAGCTAAAAGTTATTCTGGGTGTTGGGTGGTTCTAGATATTCCACACATTTGATGAAGCAGGTTATGACTCAGCCGTAACAGAATCTACCCTTATTTCTTCACCTTATTTTTGAAGGAATTAGCTCACGGATCCACTCGTTCCTCCCCGGTGATTGGTGCCTTTGCTGTACTTTGAGGAGGGTGCAAAGGAGACCGATGCAAATTAGCCAGAGTGCTCACCCTGGGTTTGAGGGTCCTGAGTAAATAGGTATTTAGGTTCTAAACTAGACCTGGTTTCAGCTTAACTACAGCAGCACTGCTTCAGGCATCCTGAACATGAGTTATTCTGCTCTGGGAAAAGAGCAGCTAACATAACCACTTTTTATTTTGTGATGAAGCAGAAAATTCAGCAGAAACAAGCTGCTATAACATGCTTTCTGTGCCTTTTTTCTTGCCTTCCTCCATAGTTTCCGTTCTTGGGTTCTCTTCAGGTGAGTTCTCCCACTCATAAAAGCTGATAGGTTTCAAAGGATGCTCGCAGAGCTGGCTCTGATGGGACTGTTGCCTTTTCCGGCAGGCGTTGGCTTGAAATGTACCAAATCTTAGCTATCTTCTGTAGGGATCAAGGGCTCAATTCTAGAGAATATTAAAGCATCCAAACACTTGTGACTGCAGTGAGATTACTCATGGGCTTAATGTGCTTCGTACCTGACTGATTCATGCTTAATAGGAGGCTCTTTGTGCTGTAGAGGAAATTAATAAGAGACTTGACTCTGTCACTTGTTCGGTGAAGTTCACTAAGTAACGCTTTTATCCCCGAACAGCCCGTATTTAGGGGATGATTCTATTTGTAGAAGAAATTCAGTGATTAGGGGGGAAATTTTTATGCACGCTTTCTTTGTTTTATTTCCTTGTACTGTTCATTTGGAGATTTATCTCTTCTGATTATCGTAAATATGTAGGTTGCTAGAATTGCTTTTATATGTCATGCTTCTTACTCTATGCAAGAACTGATGCTTTATTCTTTTCGCAGCAAATTGTTGCTGAGTGTAGTTGGTGCAGAGCATAGAGTTTCATGTGTTTTCTTTGTTTCGTTGCAGAAAAATGAAGTGACAGGTGCTTAGCCTCATTTTTCATGCTAGCTTTGCCATGCTATTTTCACCAATAATGAAGGCAGCTGCCAGAGCTTGAGGAAATCAGGCGAAAAATTCAGCTGGCAGGTAGACCCAGTCACTTTAAGAAATGTAATCTTATGTTAACAGATGGTAATTAAAAGGCAGAAGAAATAAAATTTTTTTTTCTCGGTTTTCTGCACTGTTACATCAATTAAATCTGCAACAGAAATGCAAGCAGAAAATATAATTTATTTTCATGTGGCTACACAGTATGATTGTATGCAAATCTAATGATTAGTTTTGCAAAGACAATTGCAATTTTTTAAACCTAAGTAGAAGAACTGATCATTTCCAGAGAGTTATGTGTGTGCAGTAAATCTTCAGTCTTCTATATGCCTAATGCAATGAAAAGCATCTCCTCCTTGTTTTCTATTCATTGTTAAACCTCAAACTGGGTTCCACTGTCTATACGCTTCCAGCTTTCAGTAACACCAATTTTAATCCTAACAGTTCAGTAAATCTTAGTGTGGAGAACTTATCTAGCTCAGGTCTCAGCAGGGATGCATCCTGTTAAATGAGAATATCCAAAAAGTGCAAGATCGAACCTGGTTAGAATTGTTATGATTTTGCAGGAGAATGATGTTTCAACCCTGACAAGATTCCTAAGGATTTTCTGTTGTTCCTTCTGCTTGCAGACGTCTAGCTTTGAGGACAGAGCTTTATCATTCCTCATATGTTACTTGTTCATGATCTTAGCAGTCATAAGAACACGTGCAAATCAGTTGAAGTGTGAAATAATTACATAATTAAAGCTCATTATGGTAGTGGTGAAACTGAAATGCTGATGTTGCTATGTCACTGTTTCTGTAGCTAGCTTTGATTTGCAGGGGTTTTATGAGTCATGCATAAATATTCACCCAATTTTATAAAAATTCAGATTTTGAATGTCATTATATAGTCAAACTTGAATGATATTTTACTAAATAGTCATTTTAAAAAGACATGGGGTTGTTTAGTTTAAAATTGATTGAATGACAAGATGTTTATTTTTTATTTCTGCAGCTCCAAGCCAGGTTTGTCTGTGATGCTGAAACCACATGTCCTTTCTTACCTCTTCTGTACAAAGTCTGCATTAAAGGAAATGAGAAATAACTAAGATATGTTGTTTATAAATGCAGTTCCCAGTTGTTCTGTCCCATTGACTGATTGCTGATGCCTCTAAGCATAATGGAAATTTTATCGCTGTAGCTCCCATTCTAGTGAGACTGGTATAGCAAGCAACATTTTTTAAAATAGTTTTTCTTAAGTGTTCAGTTGAGAAGAAATGCAAACACACTACTTAAAGCTACAGTGATCAAAAGTGTCACTTCAGATCACCTCCTTAACTCTAGTTGAGTTTGGTAACATTCCTGCTCAAGTAAATACATACAATTAGATGATCACATAACAATGTGGGATTTTAAGTTCTTATGAGTAACAATGAATGTTCATTTTGAATCAGAGGTCGCATTTAGTATGTGAATATTAATATATATCCACTCTCAATACGCTTTCTTTGCTCTTGTCACCATCCTAGCCCACGTTGCTCTTGGTACTGCATTCCTTGAGCTCCTGTTCCCCCAAGACTGTTGCTATCACCATGTGGCGTGGTACCCAAAATGTGTTTGTGTCACAGAAACCACAAATACTTTGTCCATAGAAACCTTGGTCAGGACTGGTTCTTGGACTTGACTGAAAGGTTAGGGCATTTAACTCATCCTCCCAAATATAGCTTTTAACTTCCCAGTTTTTGTCAAGTTTGCCTCATCACATTATTGAGTCTTAAACATTTTTGAGTGTCAGACATTACAAAGGAATAAATAAAGAAATTAGCAATGTAAAACACCAGGGAGAGAAACTCTCTCTGCCTGCTCTTTGTTAAATGAGGATGCACTTGATAATGTTGCTTAGTATCTCTCCTTTCTTTCAGCAGCCTTATCACTGTACTTTAACAGCGAGTGAGGTACTCCACCACAGTTAAGCCTTTTGCTTTCTCTAGAGACCGACATTTAACCTCTAAGTTGTTCAGCCACAGGTTTTAGATCTGGAAGCTGTGTTTGTCCCTGACTTTGCCACACAGAGCAAGTCTGTAGCAGACCATGAATTCCTGGGGTAGCCAGGGATGTTCGTTGTTGTCTGAGAAGCCACTGCTGCTGCGTTTGAAAACTTTATCTGTGTCCTCTGAGAAATGATCTTTCTATATACCCAGAAGGATAAAAACCTTTGAGCTAAGGCCTTCCAAAAACCAGTGCTGCATTCCTCCTGCTGGGACTTTGTGTTGAAGAAGGAAACAGATGCTTCATTTGGTTTCCCTTCTCACATAGAAATAAATGAAGAAGGTAATACAATGTCAAGATTTTGAAAATGTGCAAAGCAAACTCAGTGCACTTACGCTCGGCATTATTTAGGATACTTAAATGTCATTAGGAATTTTGTGGCCTTAGTCTTAAAGTGCCCCATTTGGGGTGCTTTGAGGGGCCCAATTGTCTTAAAATGCAAAACAGCTTTTCTTGATAAACTGGGGTTTCTGGGTGTGTCACGTCCCTCACAGAAGCCACTGAAAAGAATAAATACTTAGTGACTTCAGTATTTATGCCCTGTTCCTTTTGAATCTTCTAAGCAGTTTTCTTCTCCATTTTCAGAATTAAAAGACAGAAACAATGGGAGTGGTTTGGAAAATGGCTGGAGTGTTGAGGCTAGGAAACACTGTAGTCTGCAAATAAAATCAGAGGGGTTAAGTAAGCTCTTAAAGAGGGACATGAAGAGGGAGAATAAGAAAATAGTTTGGATTTAGTATGACATTTTTTTAATAATACTTGCCCTCAGTCAGCTTGTGCAGCGATAGTAATTTCTCAGCACAATGTCAGGTACATAAAGAAATGTGACAGCCTTCCCTGCTAACCCAGGCTGCCTGCTAGAAATTATCGTTCATTATCATTATTATTATAACTAACCGACTCCAAGTCTGATCCTACTCCAGTGGCACTGAAATGGCAAAAATCCCAGTCACATCAACAGTACAGGCTCAGGCCTGAAGCTCTATTATTTATAGAAATCCAGCGGTGATTAGTGACCGTAGCCCTGTTATTGTACCAGGGATTTATGTTCTGGTTTTTAATGGAGTGTGTTAAATGAGGAGCTGTAAAATGGTAGCTACTATGAGAAAAATAGTTTAATGTGATTTTAGAGTTTTGATATAATATGTTACCAGATGTAGCCACTCAATCAGTAAAACAGCTTTTCTTGGACAGCATTCTGCTCCAGTGGATAAACTTCCATAATTACCCTGCCACCACAATTAAAGACTATCTAGACTCCTTCCTTCTAGTTTGTTCAAGCTGATGAGAAACTGATAAGGTGGAGTTTTGGTGCCCGTGACATGTTGTTATCACTTGGCAACGTTCAAATGCAGAATATTTCAAAATCAAATCTGTAAGCCTGCACATTACTCTGAGGAAATGTGTCAACAAAATGCTGTCAGCTCCTTGCCTCTTGACAAGCTGCACAGATTTCAGACTACTCTGAACCATAGCTTGTCCATCAAACCAGCAGATGTCCTTTCTGGCACTATGGGTAGTGCAGTTAGGTTGGTTCGTGCCTTTGTTTGAAGGCAGAAAAGAGATTCTAATTGTGACGGAGGCCTAAGATCTGGTCTTGATGGAGCAGAGATGAGCAAGCAAAGCTTCTTTCTGCTGTATCTGACAATAAGAAGAAGGAAGCCCTGAAGACTTTCATGCTTTGCTCATTTGATTTCGCCTATAGATAGGGTGTCCTGAATGACAAGAATGGCTAATTGCCTCAGCCCTAGAAAAGGAAATAAATGCTTAGAGCTCTTGTTCAGACTGTGACGTGTCACATGCCTTGATGATTCTTACTGCTGTTATTGTAGTGTGCAATTTTCTACGATTTCAAGAGGGACAGCGCTGAAAGAGCACCCATTTTTCCGGTCTGAGAAACCCCTCTGTTTGTGAGGTACTTCTGCTTGCTGTTATCGCCACTTCTTGTGAATTGGTTTGGCTGGAGAGGTTCACCTGTTTCTAGTTTTCATTGAAAGGGACTAAAACACACAGATTCAGCAGGTTTAATGTTTTACATGCCAGCTTAATAGACTGTTAGACTGAAGCATCTTGTCACGAGTGGCAAGTGGTAGAGCGCCTTTCTCAGTTAGCTCTGCAGATTTACCTATGTCTTGCATACATCCTGGTGCTGTACTTACCTAGTGCCTTTTTGGGCTCATAAGCTGCTTTTATTCCCTAAAGCCACTGTGCATATGCTTCTAAAATAACACAAAACTGAAAGGGTGGTCAGGCATTGGAACGGGTTGCCCAGGGAGGTGGTGGAGTCACCATCCCTGAGGGTGTTTAAGGAAAGGTTAGATGTGGTACTTAGGGACGTGGTTTAGTGGGTAATAGGTGGTGGGGGGATGGTTGGACTAGATGACCCTTGAGGTCACTTCCAACCTTAATGATTCTATTCTATTCTAAAACTAAAGGCTAGTTGTAGCCTACCAACTCAAGGTTTGTTGAAAAGAAAGTTGATCTTTTCTATCATATGGATTCTTAAGTTTTGCAAAATTTAAACTGGTTGAAACGCCTTTGAACAGTTACACATTCAAGTATACTTAATTAAAATGTATGTGCTTTGACTCTATCTTTTGTTTGTAAATTAAATCTGATTTCCTTACATTCTGTAATAGCTTGCGGTTTTATTTTTCCTGGCATAAAAGCTCTTTCTCTCTGTCATTCGGTTAGTGAAAGGTAGAAGTCTCTCCCTGAGAGAGAGATTAGTTTTTCTCACTGGAATTTCATACTGCAGGATGACAGTCTTCTCTGGCACACAGTAAGCTCACCACCATCCACAGTATACATGAAATCATAATCAAAGACAGATGTCCTTGCCTGTTATAAATAATCGGTGCTGCTTGCATAGGCCAGGAAAAATCCTTGTTTAGACTGGTCTTACTTTCTTTCTTGGACCTCTGTATTTCCCTTGGCCTTCCCTTTTTTCATCTTTTCTCTGTCTCTAATTCTAGATATTTGCCTAAGGAAATAAAAGGAATGGGGAAAGTAGATCTTGGCACACTCTGAATTCTCAGTGGATTACCCTATGGAGTGAAATTAAATACACATGACATATGAAAGGGAACGGCCTTTTAATTTATAGCAAAAATCCCAGTTCACAATAAATCCGTTCTTTCCTGTTTGTTCGTGTGCATGATGAGAACATGTCATATGCTTCTGTGAAGCTGATATAAAAGCTCTTTGTTCTGCGTAGGATTAATTTTTTTGAATTGGTGAAAGGTTCTATGTAAATATCAAATAGCAATTGTGGATACACTTTTAAATTGGTTATCAAATTTACTTGCTTTTCAGCAAACCCCAGTACAGTACTGTGTGTTTTAATAGCTTCTTGTACAGGTATGGTCCTTCCAACTACAGATTGGCCTCAGGTAGTGGTGAGATTTCTGAGATGCCAGGACTCAGAAGGGAGCCTCCTTTGGGACAGTGATTTCAGATCTCTTTGGAAAAACTCTTCTCTAGAAGGTAGATGCTATTATGAATTTTTAGCTCTGGGCAGTTAAAAACACTCCTTTGCTGAGTTTTAGATAAGGTTTTCAGCTGCAGTCACCACCGTATGAAAATGTTTCTTATTTAAATTTTCTGTTAGCTCCTGACTAATGTGAGCTTTGTATTCTAGGCTTCCAAACTCTTGTGCTGTTTTCTATTTTTTTGGGGAACACATAGTGTGATGGGGGAGGAATTGTGAAAAGAACATCGCACAACTAACCAGCTGCTGCTACACAACCAACACTAAGAGTTCTAATCCTTCAGAAATCTAAGCACTGCTGGGTTCAAGTTCTTGCCATGTCCTGTGTTCTTTCAGGAGTTTGGCCTGCCGTTCAGAAATGAGACTGCAAGAACAGTAAAACAATGGGTTTGGGGTATCAATTTTACTTCACTAGATTATTTTGCTGCAGAAATACGTTTGTGAAATGCACTATGGTCGGATCCAAGTAAGGCTGAATTTGGCAGCACAGAAAAGCTTGATCATTCTTACACTGTTCACCAGCAAGGCCTTCTAACGTGGAAAGTAATTTAAAAAATAGTTGACTAAGAAGGGCTGTTGTGAAGGGACAGCAGGACTTTGCTTTTAAAATCCCAATGGTCCAATTCCAGTATTAGCTGCTAAAACTCTTATTTTACTGTGGTAAAAAAGAAATTACTATGGTTGCTTGCCCATTAGTATTTGTAGTTTTCTCCTTTTCTGAATGTTTTTCTTCTCTGCAGAAGATCATAAATACGTTATGGGGCAAAGGAAGGTATGATCAGTTTGCCTTTGACACATAGACTCTCAAGCTTGTTGACATTAGTCACGTTTAATAATCATTTTATAGACTACAGGTTTTCCTAACAAAAGCATCATCCAATTCAAACAATTAATGCACTTATCTGAAAAAACACCCACCCGTGGCATTAAGGTGACGTATTGATGCCTATTGCCACAAAAAACATGCCGGAGAGGTCAGATGTGGTTAAACTGGCTCTTAGATTTGGTGCATGGCAGTCAGGCTTTGCCCAGTTTTTCCACTTCTCCGGGAATCATTTAAGAATATAATAATACAAATATAATGAACTGAAATCCCACCACTTCAGCTGCTTTACTAATTTTTTTTTTTTCCTTTTGCAGTGAGAAGGATCTGGCTATGTACAGCCACTTATATTTTCCTCTCATTGCATATACAGATGGGTGTAGCCGTGCAGGGCACGTGCAAGGAAAAGCGCAAATGGGGCCGTGTCTGCAGACTGGCTCTATCTTTTGTAGCACGTTCAACTTTGACACCGTTCTCCGATGATATGATTCTCAGGAATAAAACCCTGTGGGGCAAGCTACACGCTCAAACTATCACTGAAATTCCTGCTCTATCTGGAATGTCACAGAGCCTTTTTGAAGCCTTTGTGTTAGAAAGCAGCATGTTTCCTGATAGCTGATACTCTCTGTTTTGGATAAAGTCATGGCAGAACTGTCACACTGAAAAATTGCCCAGTTGATATTTACACCCATTTAATCATCCCGTGAAGAAGTGAGGCACGTATCACTGGTGGTATGAATGCTGTGTGTTGACTTTCCACCTCTACTCGATGTAGTTTAACCTTATTTCTAGGTTAACAAAGCCAAAACACAAAGTGCACTCCATTCTCTAGAAGAGGTTCCTCCCCCTCCCCACTTTTTTTCTTTCTCTTCCCCCTGTTGCTTGATTTCTCTGCCTCTGATAAAATGACAGATTGGAATGGAAGCCAATTAAATCCCTTTATTAGGAAATGTTGAATCATACTGTCTTTGGGTCACGGTTGTGAACAGTAGCATCTCACCCGTAAGTATGAATTTCACTACAATTTTTGCTTAAAATCCGTTCAGTTAAACCAAGGCAACCTGTTTAAATGTTATTGTAGATGCAGTAAACCCAGCTGATAAATATTTTAGGTCAAATCATGCAGTTTCTAGGTTAAGGTAAGTTGCTAAAGGAAGTTTTGTTAGAATTTATGCTTTTGTGATTGACCAGCACAAGTTACATCCTTGTAAGCTGGCAGTTAACTCAGTGTGCACCCCCTGCCTTTTGAGGTTCTTTCATCCAAACCAGGATGGTTTGTTGGTTACATGTCTTATGAGGAGTGGCTGAGGGAACTGAGATTCTTTTGTCTGGAGAAGAGGAGGCTCAGGGGAGATCTTATTGCTCTCTACAACTCCCTGAAAGGAAGTTGTGGTGAGCTGAAGGTCAGCCTCTTTTCACGGATAACTAGTGATAGGACAAGGGGGAACGGCCACAAGTTGTGCCAGGGGAGGTTCATGTTGGAGATGAGGAGAAACTTCTCGGAAAAGGGTGGTCAGACATCGGAATGGGTTGCCCAGGGAGGTGGTAGAGTCACCATCCCTGGAGGTGTTTAAAGAAGGGTTGGCTGTGGTACTTAGGGACATGGTTTAGTGGGTAATAGGTGGTAGGGGGATGGTTGGACTAGATGATCCTTGAGGTGTCTTCCAACCTTAATGATTCTGTGATTCAGGCAATGTAATGGTATCCTTTGTGGTACACTCTGCGCATAAATAAGGCTTTTGCCACTGAAGTTGTCCATCAGACTGATTTTGTGAGGGCACAAAAGGTGTAAGCACTTACTTTCTAGTTAGTAACTGTATATTTTACTTAATGCACTATGTTTGCAATCCCTTCAATTAAAGTCACTTGAAACTAGGTGTCTCTAATTCCTCCTTCCCTTCACCCAGTTTAGGATAATTGTAAACCAAACCCCATGAAACTCTGATTTCATCTTAATACAGGTTGTGGTACTGAGAAGCCTGGCTTAATGTTGGTAATCAGTAGCCAGCTTGTCTGCACAGAAACAGTAAATGAAGGAAAATATTCACCATTTGTGCAAAGGAGTGCAACTTTGCCAGTTTCAGTAGAAATACTGTAGCTCATTATAAAAATAACCACTTACGAGGTATCTAAGGACATTTCATTCTCAAGCATGAGTTAACTTAGTCTCTAGTAACTGATCAAAGCTAGGATGTGTAAGACTGGTTTTGTTTCTCTGATGTGCACGAGTCTGCATCACAAAGTCAATTTGAGAAAAGTGGTTTTGGGGGCAAGCAAGAGTCAATAGATCAGAGTAAGGTGGGTGGTTGGCAGTGCAGACAGGAGACCTTCAGCTCTGTTTTCTGAGAGATGTTTGTGTGTATATATATGCCTGTATGCCTTGGACACAGGTGAGGCTACATGGGAACGGTCAAGAGCAGGAACAGAGATAATGCTAGATTGGTGAGAAACGAAGATGGAAGGCAGCATGGGACTGATTAGAAGGAAAAAGAGTCAGAGCTGGACCTGGACCAGCATTTCATAGAGGAAGAATTAACTCCCTCCAGCACATCTCATTTTACATCATCTCTGTCTTTCTTTTCAGAAGTCTGCCTCTTTCATCTATTTGAGGTTTTAAAAGGGCCTTTCTTAGTTGTTCCTCATCTTGGCAGTTTTCACTGGGGCTGCCAGGAAAGTTAAAAACCTCTTCCTTAGTCTTGGAAAGCATAATGAGGGAGCTAAGAGGCCAGGATTAGTCTTGCTAGTAAATGTGTACAAGAGAACTCCTTTGGGACTGTTTTTCTAGCTATTTGCTTTAAAGGATTATGAGCTTCTACCCTCCTTCAGTGAGACAGTTGGAGTTTGCCTTGTCCTTCAGCCTGTTGTGGAGGGGAAGAGAAATTATCCAATCAGCCTGCTCTGGCTTCCTGAAGGATCTTTTTTTCACTATTTTGCCTGTCGCAATTTTTGCTTTCCAAGGGCACTAGAGACACCCGCCATCCCCCAAGGAACTGTGGTCAGTACTATCTGTTTCCTTCAGGGTATAACAGCAGGGGTTGTAGCTCTGTCAGATTAATGTGGGTTAAGGTCACCATTACTTGGGCTGGCTGGCTGGCTTGCCTTGGAGAAAGGGGTGAGGTTCTCTAGGTAAACAAAAATCCCTTTGTAATAGTGAGCTGACATTCACACATATTCAGAATCCTTATTTTGAGTTGCTTTAGGCTGTGTGAGAACACGTCTCAACATGTCTTTGTCCAAACTCAGCTAGTACACTGGAAAATGAGCAGATACTTGAGCAGGTCTGGAATTTCCACCCGGGGAGGGAGAAGCTGCGCACCAGCCCATCACACAGCACGTTCGCCTCTGTCAAAACCAGGCAAATGGATTCAGGCTGATCAATGACTTCGTGCTGGCTGCAGCCACTGATTACTCTGAAACCATTCATAAATTATGGTCTGAACAGTAACCTTTTTCAGGAGCTTGAAGCAATTAGCTGCATAGATTAAAATAATGCACTGCCATGGTAGTTTTACATTGCCCGTCTTGAGTATATGATGTTTAGTCTTTGCTGATGGAAGCCTCCATCTGTGCAAACATTATAGCTGATGCCATTCTGAAAAACTTGATGAGTGGCAGAAAAGAAATAAGTTAATTATTTTGTGGCACATATGGACATGTAATCCTTGGCCAGATGTATTCATACTTATATATATATGTGTGTGTATATATCTATAAAAGCAGCACGGTAGGTCATTAGATATGCAGTTACAGGCCTCCGTGATAAAGTTAATATTGCCAAAACCCCGTTTTGAAGGTTGATTGTTGGGGGTGTGTCTGGTGGGTTTTTTTGTTTTGTTTTGTGTGGGTTTGGTTTTTGGGGTGGAGGAGGCACAGGGAGTGTACAGCATCCCTCTTTTTTGTGTGTCTACTTTTGCCTTTCCAGTTTAGTAACAATTGTTTCAGCAGAGGCCCTTTGGATTGCTTTGATAAAAGCATTCGAAAAGATTAAAGGCAAAGTGAGACTCAGCTGGTGGCCTTTCCTTTTAAAGCACTGGCTTTTAGACCATGTCTACACTACAGATGTTTGCTGGCAGGGCTGTGTCAAGCCAGGTTTGATGAGGAGTTTGATCCCTGTCAGGCAGATCTGTGTAAGGAGAGGTCCTCAGAGCAGATGCAATTTTTCTGGCTATGCTACGTGCACTTGTTTGGCAGGAGCGAGCAATACATGGACCTGGATCTGCTCAGTGGTGCAAGCACACTTTTGTCAGCTTAAAAGCCATTTCTACCCAGGAGACCTTGACCCTCCTACCAGAGTGGCATTGCCCTGCCCACCGTGCATTGCTAGCACGACCTCAGCCCATGCTTAAAAGTTTTCGCCGCACAGGATGGAGAGCAGCCGAGCCTAAACCTGATACAGCTCTGCTGGCAAAGACCCTGGAAGGAATGTGGTAAAATAGCTCCCTGGTGTTGAACTATCTTCTGGTTTAGCAACTGGTTCAGCCTATGCTGGCACAGAAGCTCTTGCTGAGGCAGGCGATTTTTTAAGATGGAGAGGTTTATCCTCTGTAATTTAATTCTATCTTGTTTGCTGTAAAACCTTTATGTAAGAGCAAGACATTAGTTTCTCCCCCACAGTTGGGTATTTAGTCAGTAGAAATCCTGCTGTGAAGGTAAGAGATAGGAGACGGACCTCTAAAATGGGGCCAGCCTCAGGGGCCTTTCCGTTTTTGGTGGAAATGCAGCGCTTCAGCGTTTGCCAGAATGGATCGTAATCCCATTGTTCTAATGAATGTTTCCTCTTGATGATGACTTGAGCACATCAGTAATTTAGGCACTTAAGAAAAGGAGAATTCCTTTCATATTCAGGATGTGTTTGTAATGTTGAGATGTGTTTGGAGGAGAGCAGCCCCCAGCTTAAATCCTAAAATACTGAAATGGAATTATGGGCTGCTGAGACCGTATTTGATGGTGGTACTGGTTGGGAGGTGCATTTGTGACTCAACCCATGATTCAGAACTGCACCTTCTGGAATAGAAAAAGAAGTGGCTCTAATCTTTGTAATGAGATCCACTCCAGTCTTGCTTATTTTAAATTAAATTTAAGGTATGACATTGTTCTCTCCTGCCACAATCTAGACTAAATGAGTTTTCCTTTAATTTCTGACTGTGTTTCTTTCTTCTTGTATAGGCACTAAAGATGGTACAGAATGTTTATTCCATGCTAACTTTAATGCATATTACTGAACTCCTCTACTGTGAAATCAGGTAAGTGCTTTTTAAGCACAGGGTTTATGTGTTTGGGATTTTTAATAAGATAACACACCTTTACTGAAAAACAAGCATGTACAAATGCTGTTGTCTAATGGTTGTATCTATTTGAATTATTCTGGAATTTACCCCTTTCCTAATCTGCCCTGGACTTTATTTGCTCTTAGTTTACCTAAGGCTTTTAAGGTTTACAATATTGCTAGGTTTACTAGACTTCCAGTAAAAGTTTTGGGTTTTTTTAATAATGATTTGAAGATTTATTTTTCCCCCTCATGTTATAGTTTTAGTTATTTTTAAAAAAGTATGATCTTCAAGCCTGCTTTTGCAACCTACTCACTTGGGAAACTGATCCAAAGCTCTCTGAAATCAATGGAAAACCTCCAGCAGGTTTCATGAGCTTTGGCTAAGGCCTTTTTGGAGAGCATGAAAATGAAGGCTTTTTTTTTGGTTTTTACTGTTGCATTCTTAAATCTGAATAAGTAGAAAATTGGATTTATTACTCATAGAAGTGGATCTAAAAAAACAAAGGACCTGTAGTTCTCTCCTGTAAAGGATATAGTTTGGCAAGATGTACAGCAGGTAACTCTTACAATGTGAAAAATGTAGACAACCAGAATTAACTGCAACCAAATGTACCCTGGAACCAAGGCTGTAATTTATAATACAGTCAAGAATGCATTGCAGACTCCTCAATCAATAAGCTAATGAGAAAAAGGTCTGCAATTAATTACAAATCAACTGGGTCAATATCCTGTAAGTGAAAGATATGAAATTGCTAACACTTGGATGAAACTACTTTGCCAAGTGTATTTATAAACCTCATATAAAATATATTTATAAAAAGAATAAAAGCTCCTTTCGCTGTTCAAAGGCAGCACCGTGAATGCTGATTTTATTTTACTCTGAAAATTCAGCTGAACTGACTTTGTTTCAACAGGTTTCCTTCTGTGTATAAAAGAACTGAAGACACCTTTTACCTTTGATTTGAGACCTTACAATGAACATAAGAGCTATAAATAGGACTCCCAGGGTGATGTTACCCATGACTTAATGGCCGAAACATCTGAAATGATGAAAGTTTGTGGCCAAATTATTCTCCTAGTAGATAGCAGGACCTGAAGCATTCTAGTCGGTGATCTTGACAATCTAACATCTTGGCACATTCATAGAAATAGTCCCCAAAAGGGCAGCCAGGGATTGCAGAAATCTGCTAATACCAGTGCTTGAAACCAGCTCATCATCTGCGTGAGTCTCTAACTTCAAACAACTCTATGCCTTTATAACTTGCAAAACAGGGAGTGCTACTTACCGGGAATCTTTTTCATCTGGTAGGGATGATTTTTTTTCATATATCTTTCATAACACTTCTGCTTTTTATTAAAAAGGCAGAGGACAGTCATTTCCAAGAAGGAAATAATAGTATTAAACATAGTCTTTTTTCTTTTTTTCTTTTCTTTTTTTTTCGGTAAGGTAAATATGTTTTATTACCTTGCTGCATACTTCTTACTCTCTTTTTTTTTGTGGTGGCAATAGAAATCAAATGATTGTACTGCAATTACATGCAACATTAATGAGAGTTTAACTGAACAAGTACTGTTCTTGGACTGTAATGCAGCCATTGATACTGGAGATTTTTTCCAAGGAGGTGGACAAAATGCCCTAAAAGACATTGACAACAAAAGAAAAGGTTAAGACTTCATTATTTAGTTGTGTCCTGTCCCCGTTTCCCCCTTCCCACCCCCACCTCCCCACGTATCTTCACTTTAGAGGCTGCTGGATTTAATTTTTGTCATCCTAGGATTACACAGAGATGCTGCTAGGCTTCCCAGGTTGTCTGGGGTTCCTAGGGTTCCTTGTGCACATTAAAAATGTACCAGTCCTGTTTGTTGTTGTAGAAAAGAGCAATTTTTTTTCAGTATACAAACAAGGAAATCAACCTCTGCCCACACAATGTCCCTGGTTTCACCGCGGAAGCCCAAACCACAGTAGCCCTGGGGGGTGCTGAGACACGATGTGTGAACAGCATCCCTTTGTTTTTTTCATCGTTCAGGGTAGATTGAGGCTGTGGTTTTCAAGTTAGTGAAAGAAAATATGAAAACGTGGAGAGAGAGAGAGAATCTGGAAGACTGTGTCGGTCAGCGCTGACCTACTGGAAGAGGGCCTTTTTTTCTGTAAGAGGCAAATGTCGGGAGTGACTTAGCAGAAAGTACAGGAATAAGGGTCTTTACTATCTTTTTTAGAGCTTCCCGATTCTGAAATATGTTGATGCTGTTTTTCTTTGCCACTGCTTTATTTTTATTTTTTCAAGAAAGCCCCTGGAACACCTTTTTACTTAGTGGTAAAATACTAAATAATCAAGGTCTTTGCATTTATTATAAATGCTAGAATTCATCATGTTGACTATGTTTCTAACAGATATTTTGTCTAGTACATTGGTTCATTATTGACTGCAAGTTTAAGGTATCAGGACCTTTGATACAAAAATATGCTAAGCGCTGAGCCTTGTATATTGGAAAGGATGCATAGTAACAAATATAGCAAAGGTATGTAGTTCTAACGATTTTAGAGAAAAATGTGTCTGGATGACAGCTTACACCATGGGAGATGACTGGGGGGATATTTGACTACTATCAGCATCTTCAGTTGCAGTTCTGGCTTCATGCTTCTTTTGTCTGACTTCAATGCAATTATCGTCACACCTAAAGTCAAGTGTTCTGTGCTAATGTTTGAGGAATATTGAGTTATATTACCCATTTCCATCTCATGAATCTCAATGTTTTGAATATATTTTGTTTTTCCCCTCCTTTCCAGCTTGCAGTGGTTAGGATGCAGTGTCCCTATCTGCCCACACCTCCAAAGCCATGTGAGTGGTCCCACGAGAACAGTGGTGAAGACAATCTTGGAGTCTTGACTGTTGTGTGGGTTGAGATTTCCATGAAACCTCTTCAATCTGGGCTGCAGTTTTCTTTTCAGGTAGTACACTGCTGAGCGAGGCTAGCTCTGTCAAGGCCATCAGCATCAACATTGCAAGTTTTTAGGTGAGAGAAGTATGGTCTGTCTCTACGTGAGTGATGTCCTAGACTCACAAAACATTTTTGTTACTTGGATCAAGAGTGGGATCTGCTTCCAGTCCTCTCCATTCCTTCTTGTACCATATCTTTTCTCAGCTTCTTCCAACAAAATCTTTTTTTTTTGTTGTTCATTATATAATAAAATGTAGATATGCTAGTGTATTGTAATATCTCCATTAATCTAAGTGTAGGAAGTGAGAAAACAATAATAACTATTTATGATTCCATGAAAGAAAACCCTTTTTAGAGTGGAAAATACGTGTTGTGGTGGTTGTGTTTGATCACAGTGACTCGAATTTTCTATATCGTTTAACTTTTTCAGTGTATTTTATATACAGCCAAGAAGCTGTCCTGCCACTTATTTTTCACGTTCAGGCTTTTGGTACTTCTGTGGTCATTTCATCTTTCTAAAGACTCAGTTCTGATTTGAGTTGCTATTTCTCACTTGCAGTATCAGTGAGAAGTATTAGATGGCTTGATCTGTAAGAGGGGTTTATTATATGAATGTCCAAGTATAGGCTGTCTTTAAAAAAATCAAAATACAGAAAATAAAATAATGAATTATTCTATTTTAATATGAGATAATATTAACACAACATTGACAACTCTATTATTGTTTTAGTCAAAACGTTAGTGATGTCACTGGTGGTGATAGACACCTGCAGATTACCAGAGGAAATGTCTATATTTCACATTTATAGAATTAGCACTGCAGAGCTAGGACTGGTCCTATTTCAGATGCATTCCACCTGCTCAGGAAGGTATTGATAGATTAGAAATGTCTATGAAATCTGTCCAGCAAGAAATTCTGTTACACTGACGTTAGCTGATTTTCATTCTGAAGTAGCACAAATTTTTTTCTGTCTGCATTTTCCTCATTATATATTCAAATGAAATTTAAACACATGAAATCTGCATTATTATGAATATATTTTTTCATTAAGCTACTGAAACTAATTGGCACCAGAATTAGCTTTCACATACAATTCATGAAGTTAAGTCTTTTGAAAAATTGAAAACATAAAACAAACCCAACAACAGTAAAAAACCTCAATCAAATAAAACCTGCCAGCAGTTTTTGTTGGACAGAAATATCTGCAATTTTAGTCAACTAAAGAATGCTGCCTCCACAGCCCCATTATAGGCTACACTTTATTCCTTTTGACTTTCTCTTCATTTAATCATTGGGTTTCCTAAGTACAAATGCATAATGACAATAATCAGATTTTAATTTAAATGCATTTCTTAGTTTATCAAGTCAAGCAGTCTTCCTTCCTTCTGATGTGGTTCTTTTGGGGAAAACAAGGGTACCATCATAGATTTTTTTTTCTGTCTTTGTTTATTCAATTATTCTTTTAGGGACAGACTGTGAACCTTTTACAGTCATTAGCATGATAAGTCTATTAGCATTGATTGGTCTCGTGGTGTGAGTGAGTGGGAGAAGAAAAGGGTTCAGCATCACCTTTGTAGGAATTTGTAAGTGATGCAGCACAGATGAGAGAGCTGGGAGAGGCAGGCATCTTGAAATATGAACCTACAGCTAATTTCTTTTCTTACATTATATTCTGCTGTTTCAAAAGTTAGTAATGGTCAGTTATAAAAAAAAAAAAGGAAAACACTTATCCCGATATTACAGGCTTTTTGTCCTTTTTTGCTTTCATGCCTGAAACTCTGAGACGTACTGCAGTATGGCCATTTAGCAGCTGAACAGATGACAAAATAGAAAAAAACAGTCTAAGTAGCCTCTTTGGTGGGATTATATCTCAACATACAGGCATGTTCTTCCATCTGCGTTTCAAAGGTAATGCAACATTTTTTCCTTAAAAAAAAAAGAAAAATATTATTATAGTATGTATGGCCCCTCTTCTGTTGCACACTCTTCATTTCCAGCAAGGGAGGTGGCTTCTGTGTTGGCAGATGACATTAAGCAACAGGTAGCGTTCTGGACAGCAATGAGCCTCTCTCCCTGAGAAACATCTGCTGCGTGGGGAAGGTATGCAGGGAAGTGTGTCATATGTGTGCTGCTTATATCCCGTGGGCTTAGTTAAAATAAATAGAGAGATAAGATTTCTTACTTTGATTTCCAAGCCTGCTGTTACTTTCTTCCATCACCCTGGCCAATTCAGTTCAGTTTACCTAGTCGTAAAATGTGTTCCATAATATTTACTTGATTTACTGTGATTAAATCTTCTGTTACTAGTTTAGGTCTCCTTTGTTCTAGTTATTGTATACATTTATAAGAAGTCAAAGTCTCTGCTTCAGGGCAGGTATTATCTTCATAAATAATATAGGCAGAGGTAGCAAGAAATGTTAGGGTGAATTAGGGGAAGTTGGGCAGCTGGGAACGTAGCTGAATAACGTGGCCTTTTTTGCAAAGACAGTTGGGAGGTGTTGGGTATTGAATCAACATCTAGTAATTCGTGAAATAAGTATGTTACCAGCCCTTTCTTCCAAAGGGGCTAACTTAAATTTTTTGACAATATGCTAAAGGGTTTTCTGAAATCCTTGAAAACTTAAAAAAATAATTTTATAAATCATATATGTGGTTTTTTTAACAGGAGCTGTACAAAGCAAGTCATATAAAACCGATATCTGGTAGGTGTGGGCTTTTTTAAACATGTATTTTATCAAATTGACAAATGGAGAACTTTTGTTTTTTGAAAGTTAAAACAGTCAATTTGTCATGAATTTTAATATAAAATAACTTTTGCACTTTCCTCCTTGCATGTCCTCACACGATTTCTGGAACTGGTTTTAGCAGCTATGTAGATTTATTTAAATAGTATATCTGGAGTCAAATACTCCTTCTGATATGACTTTTAAGTTAAAAACGCACATGTTCATGACTCATGCTGAAACCAGCCTATAACAAAGCTCAGCCTTGTTCAGTTCTTAGGAGACGGCAGTGTGACAGCGCTGTACATGGGTAGCTTGAAGCTAACTACGAAAAGGTCTGCTGTACAGAGCACTCTCCTGGACTTTTGAAATCTATTTCAGTGTCCTGACATAGTGTCTCTTTGGTATAAACCGCTGCCAACACTAAATACAAATTAAGTGTGTCCCCATTTTGTGAAATTATGGCACGACGTTTTGAAATTGTGCCAGTTTGATGCAAGCAGAAGTGCTGCTGGCTCTGGCTTGCTACTGTAAATGTAAAACATTAAAATGATGATTAATGAGAAATGGGTGGAATTCAATCTTGCCCAGGAAATTCAAACAGCTGTCAGGGAAAGGAGGCAGAAATATGTATCGTGGCTCTGAGGGCTGATTTGGTTTTTTGAAACTTCTCCTCTGCCTGGAATCTGCTAAAATTTAAGGAAGAGCAGTAGAATTTGATCGTGTGCCCTAGGAAGGACAGGATTTCTCTAGATGGTGCTTAGAAGTAATTTGGCTTTGGAGCTGGTTTTCCTCCCCTCTCTTTTCCCATCTGCCAAATTCACTTTACTTTGGCACTGTTTGGTCTGTGACCTTTTTATCGAATTTGCTTCTGGGGTTTGTTAGCTATTTTCCTTCATTACCCTCATCATCTAACCTGAGTGCTTGCCACTGCTTACACATCCTTCCCCAAAAGCAGGGGATCATCATCCAAATCCAGGAGAAAATGCTTGGCCAGGATTAAGAGCTAAACATCAGCTAGTAGGTTAAAAGTAAGTAGACGGAATAATTGGTCAACACCAGCTTTTTTACAGTTTTTGAACACGGGTAAGTGGCAGTTTGGAGAGCCCTCGTGTCACAGGAAGATGTGAGCAAAAAGAAGGAAGAGAAGCCTGTTGAGAGTTTCACTTTACTGTCTGAAAAACTGTGCTTACTATTATTCTCTCCTTGCATCGACTTCATCCTTCTTCCAAATGTTTCTGTTGCTGCCTCTCGCCTTCCTCAGCTATAAAATAACAACAGTATGTATGCCTAGCTGCTCCTTGGGTAAGGGATTCATATTTTCTAATTCCATTCAACACGTAAAGTGTGAGTTGTAACTTACCTGTTGTTATCCTAGCAAGATTCCACTCTAGGTATTCATTTTAATTGCTCAATATATTGATCCTTACGAAATCCTCTCCCCTGTTGTTTGGAAATGCGAATGGATCTGAATGACGTGCAAGCAAAATCTGATTTGGGAGGTACTCAAATGGACAGAAGATATATTGATGTGTTCCCTTAATGCTGTATTTATGTCACAGGTGAAGTCAAGAGATGAGAACAGTTGTGTCACACAGAAGAGCCTTCAAAGAAAAAAGAAAAGTCTTCACTGACACTGCTAGAAATACCCACAACTTCATTCTGATCGCATTAAGTGACTTAATACTCCTGTAGCCGGTACTTTGTGGTTTGTGATTGTGTTATAGTTGTGCAACAAAATTGAAAAGAAATAAGTAACGTATTTGGGGTGAATTTCACATGGTTATGTTGAAGTGTATAATTTCCTTTAAAAAGTTAACATGGCAAGAGATTTAAAATGTGTGTTAATTAATAGATACAAATTACTGTAATCACATCAAGATATAAATTACTGTAATCATGTCCGCTTAAATCTCTCAGTGATTATAATGCCATCATTTCAGTGTCATGTTTCTAGCAAGACACTAATTTCTTGTTGCAAGTACTTTTGGAATTGGTATAGCTGTGTATAAAAGCTTAAAGCCCATCACTCTTGGGGGAGACAAACATCACTTTCAGTGGCAAAAAGGATTTGCAAAGACAAGAGAAGTTACTGTAGGCGGACGTGCAAGTCAGAGAACTGTGAGTCCGTACTGACCTACCTGCTGATGTGCCACGCCACCGCTTTTTGATAACAGTTGTGATTGCACAGGGAAACTAGAACGCAAGGAGGCATCCAACGCTAGCATTGGCCTCTCCCACCTGGAATGAAAAGGGGTGAGGGAAGTGAAAAATTTGCAGAAGAGGAGACCTGGTGTGTGCAATACAGGGGGGCCCCAGGCAGTGTGGTTACAAGGGGCTTAAATCACCATTTCCACCACTGCTGTGCGGGTGTCCTGGAATTTAGCCGGGCACTGCTCACACGCAACGCAGACTTTCTCGGTGGGGAAACATAAGCCTGCGCTACCGCGGACATTTAAAGTGACTTGGGAAAGTTGTTATGACAGTGAAAGGGGCTGCACTTTCTACAGATTTTAGGGCAAACTGCTATGCTGTTTAGCTCCTGCTTTCATCAAAATTAACGTGGACTTTTGTCAGCCAAAGCAGGGGAGGCAAGTCTGCTTGGTAACACTTTTCTGAGCAGCACTTTTCCCAGTGTGGATAAAGGAGAAGGAACTGTTTTGCACTGGAAGCTTCTGCACCGTAGCCAAAGGAGGGTGTTCACAAGGTACAGATGTTTACTGTGTCATGGATTTTTTTTTCATTTTTTTTTTAACAGTCACTGTTAAAAAATCACCCCAAAAGTGCTTTGTAAGTCTAAACTGATTTCCAGACTTGTGATTTGCTTAGTCAACTCCCTGCTTGATAGCATCTTTGACCACCTATAATTTAAATAATTGTACTTTTGAGAATTGTATCGTCCAGTGAAATCTTTTTCTAATTTCCTCTTAATGACTGGCCCTGTTCATTGAGAAGAGATAGGTAAATAACCAGGGAAGAGAGTTAATAGCCTTTAATGGCTTAAATTCTGTGAACAGTCATGCCTATGAGGAACTCCTTTCACAAATAGCCCTGATAAACTCAACAGGACTCTTCATGTGGCAAAATCACTCATACAAGCATTTGAGAGCAAAATGTCAGTGTTCCTCTCCTGCATTCCTCCTGTTCCTCCATGAAGGGAAACCAGGACACAGACATCAGAAGGCATTTTTAGTTTAATATCTCCCAAATAAGGATTTAATCTAGACTAAACAAGTATTTTGAATATTTGCTGTAACTATTAATTATTGAAAATGTTTTGAATTTTTCTATTCATTTCCTAGCTTTTAGTTCTTGATTTAAATCATCTGCAGTGTTTCTACTTAGTGTGTTCACTTGATATTTACTGTTTATAATATCCATTTATTACAATTTAACAACCTCTATAGTTAGCTGCATCTTGCTTAAAGTGAATTTATTACTCTAAAAAAGGTTCTGGAATGAATGGTTTATCAAAGAATCAAAAATAGCTCAATCTTGTGTCCTGCTAACAAGGCACAGCATATTTGTTTAATTGTAAATTCATATTCAAAGCATATACAATAAACTGTAGCATACTTATAGAAGACATACTGTCTGTAAAAAAAGCTGTCATTTTTGTCTGACATGAGGTTACTTTGAAAATTGCAATTCCCCTGCAGGTTCTGAAGTTATCCAGTTATGCTGCTTATTCGTATAATACAATCAGTGCATTCTTGCTACGGCTGTTTCGTGGATATGTGTTTTAATTAATTGATCAAACAGCTATTTTTCTCAACCAGTTAGTAAAACTAATCACAATAGACCTGTGAGGTTTTGGAAGCAAGTATGTAAAATTTCTGATAATGCTTTTTAGGGTTTGGTGTTTGGTTTTTTTGGTCTACTGTATTATTCTTGATCCTAATGGTAAACCAAGAACTAACTGCATTTAATTTAGGCTGATTGTGAGTCAACTCTCTATCTGATCTATAGCTGCTGCGAAAGTTAACTGATTCACCCTACAATTAAGTCTCTGCAGCACCTTCCCCCTACAGAAATGGGCAGATGGATTCCTGGTTGTTTTCGTGTGGTCACCAATGCAACCGAGGGACCTGCCTGAGTGACAGGAACTTACATTCATCTGGAATTTTTAATCATGGCTTAACACTTGTCAGCTTCAAAGTAGACACTGTTGGGAAATTAGTGTCACATCATGTGATACACTCGTCGTAAGTCTGTAAAGAAAACAGATCATTTGATGATTATCTTTATTTTATTTTTTTCTTCCCTAGCTGTGGTTAACTGTCTGGACAGCTGTGAGTCAAGCCTTCAAGACACGCTGCTTTATCTGATTGGTCTCAGTCTTGATCTGGCACATAAAAGGAAATGTGAGGAAGTTTCAAGCAGAGATCATTTTGCAAGTCCGAAGATGAGGGTAAGGTCAAGTTCGCTCGCATTTTCACAGTATCTCATTACAAATATAAAGCAAAGTGCCACGTAGACCATACCAGGTTTAGTGGAGGAATGGTGTCACCTTCAGATGATTTACATTGCCTGAGTATTTTTCATGTTCTGTTAACCAACATCAAAGAAAAATACCACAGTAAAGAAAGAACAGTATTTTGTTGGGGTTTTGTTTGTTTGGGTGGTTTTGTAGGGGTTTTTTGTTTGTTTGTTAAAGGTGACCCTTCGAGGGAACGAGTATATGGTGACATGAAGTTTAGATGTTTAACTTGCACAGGTGTCGCCACCATCTCATGGAGCTGCAGGGTAACCTTAGCACTTAGTTAAGGAATAAGTTATCATTATTCATGTTATGTTAATTTAGCCCACTATATTACTGTAAACGCTTTCCTCCTGTAGGAAAATATCACTTCTTCCATGCATTCAGAACTGTGGAGGTTACTGCAGGGATCTCTGGGGTGGGAAAATAGTGTTGTAAATTGTTTTTAAGTGTCCTTTATCGTTATAGCGAGCTGTTTGTGAAACAGGAATGTTAGCCGGCAGGATGGAAGGAGCCGTCTGCCCCGTGAGGCTCACTGAAAACATTTCCTGAGCTACAGATGAGCATTGCCTTACAAAGCCAATCCTACCTACTGGTTTCCCTCTGGAAAAACTGTTGTTCTCTCAGGGCTGGCTCCTCAGTTTGCAAAAATTGTCTTAATTCCACCAAGGTCTTGCTGAGATTTCCTAATGACTCATTTTTCAAAAATTTTTAGATCCAAAATGTGTGCATTGTTATAGTGCAATGATTTATGCTTTAGGTAATCAGTTTTTCTCACAGGAGAATTGTTGGTTAGCTCTACATTTCAGGAAAACCACAATTTAAAATTTTGTTAGCTGTTGTAACATGCAGTGAAATCTGTGGTTAAAGGAAGAAGCATACTGAGCAAGACTGCACTCCAGTCACACAAAACGCTGTTGTGTGTATGCTGTGCGCGAGGAGCAGCTCTGCACACTTGTGACTGTTGCAGTGTAAATGTTTTATTTCTCAACATCTACCACAGAGAAGCAGAAGTTGGGAGGGTTTTTCTCTCCAGAAATAGAAATGCAGAAGAGCTAAGAACAGATGCTGTCATTGGTTACGTAGGAGCAACTCCCACGGGGTCACTGAGTATCAGCCTTTCTCCGCTTTGCGCGTGATGCAGCTATGCATGGAGGCCTTGTGCCTGCAGTCATGGCAGATACTCAGTGTGATCACACCCAGGGAAACTGTTTTCACATTAATAGAATTAAATGTTGGAATATAGGTGGTGCATCTGTATGATGAAGAGTTTTCTTTTGAGGTCTTCAGATGCCTTCATACGAGATTTTTAAAAGTAATGTTGTCATCCTCCAAAGATGACAGAGATCCACGCGTTGAAATGTCAGCCTTCTTTCATGAAGAGGCTAATTATAAAGGCCATGAAAATATAAGATTATAAATTAGCTGTAGTATATCTTAATAGCTGGCATGCAAATTAGTTCACTTCAATCATGTAAATAAGCACACTCAAAACATTATGTTAACGGCCACAGTAATGGACACCTTTCTAAATCCTTTTGGGATCTCTGTTCAGATAGGTAATTATAATGGTGCAAACTGATGTAAAAGTGAAATCAGAGTGAAGTGAATGAAGTGTTGCTGGACAAAATTTGAAAAGACAGAGCGACGATCTGTTAGAAATGTTTATTGTAAATGTGTAGATTCTCTAAGGTTTTTTTTGTGTTTGGGATTTTGGATGTGGGTGGGTGGTGATGGTGGCTCTTTTGTCTTCAGAAAAGCATGTTTTATAATCAAAAGAGCACAGTCCTGGGATGCTCTGGTCACTTGGATGGTTATTAGGGAGAGCTGTGTGCAAGCTGGAACTAAACTAAACCCTCAGTGCAAATCCTCACTGTGCTCTGAAAAGAGGATAAGGCAAAGGAGCGTGATGTGTCCTCGCATCTCCCTTGCTTGCCTTAATAAGAGCAGGGAGGATTTCGTGGGGAATGTGTGAATATTTGCATGACCATCTTTTTTTCATAATACTCTGAAATGATGTATAGCTTCATGTAGAGCTTTCTTCCAGGGGGAGCTGATCGCCATACAAATTTGTCCTGATCCCTGTCCAATCTGTTACTGCCTTGATCAGACAGAAATGGATGCTATCAGTGAAGCTGGCATATTGCCCCTAACCCTTCCTGATGGTATAGTCGATACTTGAAAATACCAAAGGTCTAAATTTAAAGGAAGATCTGTAAAATCACTGTTCCCTTTCCAAGAAAAAGGGGCAATTCCTAAAATACATATCTTCTCTCTCTAAAAGCCTTAGTTCGAAATCAGTTTTTGCTGCTGTTTACTCCCATTTAACTTCTAAGGCATGTTGTATTCACCCAAGACACAACCTTGGCTTTCAAATTTTCCTCATTACTTTGCAGGTTTTTATAAGTAAAGGTAAGGAGCGTCTGCCTTTAAGAAGACCTGCTTTTTCTTTCTAAGGCGGTGTATTTCATCATTAACTTTCAAAGAGCAAATCAATTCCACTAAGCTGCCACACTTTTTATCCTAATTATTTTTCCATTTGCTGTGAGTGTTTATTATCCACGTCTGTATTAATATAATTTTGGTCTTCTCTCCTTGAAAAAAAAAAATTACGTCCCTTTCTAGCTTTATATTAAGGCATTATTTATTCTCACCTTTGTGAAAGCTGAAGAGGGACTGTTTACAAAGGTGTAGTGAATAGGACAAAAGGGATAGTGGGTTTAAACTGAAGGAGAGGCGATTTAGATTAGATATTAGGAAGAAATTCTTCTCTGTGAGGGTGGTGGGGCACTGGCACAGGGTGCCCAGAGAAACTGTGGAGGCCTCATCCCTGGAAGTGTTCAAGGCCAGGTTGGATGGGGCTTTGGGCACCCTGGGCTAGTGGGCGGTGTCCCTACCCATGGCAGGAGGATTGGAACTAGATGGGCTTTGAGGTCCCTTCCAACCATAACTATTTAATGAATTGATATCATCCTATGAATATTTGCCCTCAAAGTTTTTAACATTTGTGATATCTGAATTTCTAACTTATTCAGTCAACTGCTTGAGTTCAAAAAGCAAAGACAAAACCAAAAGGAGACAGTTCTGGAGATAGCCAATCTGTGAGACTACTCAAGAAAACTTCAGCAGTCGTGTGCGTCAATTATAAGGAGTTTACAAAAAATCTGACAAGGTCCCTTCTGTTAAGTTAACAAAGTTTGTATTTTAGGAATTCTGTATATTTTGTTGTTGATTTGTAATTGTTATTCTACATACACACACACACATACATATTAGCAGGTGAACAATATAGGCTGTTTAGGTTTCCTGGCAAAGCCCGTTTGTAGGGCACGTACAACAGCTTTACCTCGCTGTAGTTTAGTGTTTTCATTCTTTTCCTCTCAAATTCATGTGGATTCTTCATGTACCGATATTTGTGTTAATGACGTGTAAATTTGACCAAGGTTTTAGAAGACTAGTATTAGCATCTTCTCACTGGAACAGAGGAGAGATCTGTCTGGGTAACAACAGATTGGGAAGACAATCTAAAAGCTGCGAAACAAGATTTTAAAATCTTGGGAGAGGCTAGAGCAGTATCAAGTGATCCTAGAATATTTGACTTCTGCAAAAAGACGAAAAGACATGCAGATTCCAGTACATTGGAAAGCTGCATATTGCTAAGGTTTTACAGGGTCGGTCTGTGGGGAGGTGCTGCACTGTACAGACTGGTAGAATCTCTCTCTGGGCATAGGCTGCCTCAGAAACCCAAATGTTTTGTTCCCTGATTTTGTTTTTAATTTTTTTAATGCTACCTAATATATCAGTTTTTCTGCTGAAGTTATTCCTTAATTTACCTATAAATGTGCCAGTCCCCTTCTGTTCCTGTCTGTCTTAGAAGCAGCATGAGAAAATAATTTTTTCCTTCCTTACTTTTCAGTAGAACACAGTAATAATTACTTTTTAAGTAGAAAATAAACTCATGCTAGAGATCTTGCATTTTGACAGGCAACATTTAAAAAAAAAAAACAAAACAAAACAAAAAAAAAAATCCCAAACCCAAAACCTGATAGTCTGTTGTACTCAAAATTCCTTGTTATTATAATGCAATTTGAATTACTCTCAGTTGGTTTGGAACATCTTGTTTTCTAGGCATAAGCCCAATTCTTTCCCCCTGTAGCTTACAGAGAAATATACACTAGGCAATACAATACTTGATGCATAATTTCTTGCTCACTGTGAGGTGTCTCTTGAATATATGCATTGTATACACGTACAGGTACTGCAAGCTAACGGTGAGAAATCCTAATACAATCTATACTGTAGGTTCTTCAGGTATTTTATTGTATAGAATTGAATAACTCTTATACCATTAGAAATTATGACAGAAAAAGTTCTCAGGGTGTAACTTTCCTAGCAAATACCTTCTCAAATATTTCAATACATGCTATAGCTAATGCCATTAGGGAGAGTGTGATGTAGTGACCCTACACTGATTGTAGGATAACCGATGCCTGGGATGTGAAGGCTGCTAAACATACGTATCTGTCCTCCCCAGTTTTACAAATGGTGTTTTCCAACATTGCTGCTGTAGCTGATTTTTCCATTTTAAACTCTAAGGTGTAAATATATTCTTAAACAGGGGTTGCATTTGTGTGTTTCTTCACAGGGTTTTCTCTTCTCAGGCTTTCTGGCCTCTGGTTTCTCCCAAGTTGTGGAAATCTAAAGCTAAACACTGTCGGGCTGATTTAGGTGTACGTGGACTTTCAGGAGGGACATTCACGCGTGTTTCGTATTCAGTGGTGAGGAACGGACGTAATGAGTAGAGAGGTACTATAGACACAACGCTCAGCTTATGCCTCTAAGCCAGTCGAAGCCAAGAGGTACTTCTTTAGCAGCCTTGGGTAGGACTGACTTCTGTGGGGGTGAGGATGTATCTTGGGGCTGGTCTTCCATGACAATGTAAATGAATGTCAGGAGAATTAACTCACTGTATTGTCTCCTAAGGCTTTGTTTCATTTCCGGAGGAAAATGGGGAAAATCCATGGAGGAAAAATCCACCAAGGGATAGTTATCAAAAAGATAATATCTGATTTAAAGTCCCTGAGCCGGAAATTGCTGGAAGATGAGAGAGGACACCTGGGAAATATTGCTTACTCTCTTGTTAGTCTTCTGCACTTTATCTTTTATCACACAGGATAATTTGGCTTAACCTAGTACAGCTGTTCTTATGTCTTGTGCTGAGATTTATATCGATTTATTGACACATAGTGGATATTTACATGCCCATTTTAGCTAGTATGTGGTATGATTCTTCCTAAATCCCCTGTGGAACCAATGGGGAGCAAAATATTCCTGCAGAAGGTGTTTCAGAGAAAAAACCTACCTTGGGTTCTCTTCCTCCAGATAATCTTCTATCCACTCTAGCAGAGGGAGATAGAACAGCGGAGCTGGCTGGTGAAAGCCACGTGGTGTTGGATGGTTTGTCCTGACCCCAGCCTGTCCATCACCACTGAATGTACCCACTTAACACCAAACACGCACAATCTGTGCAAAGTCCTGTGTAACAAAAATTCATGTTGTGCTGTACCAAAATACCACATCAAATACCACAACAGAGAATAACAATCCTAATGCAATTACACTATTTCATAGCTAAAAGCCGAACAAGACACAATGGAGCTTTTTGTTGGGTGCGTGTGGCTTTTTATCACTATTAAGCTGCAGTGTAAAACTCACTGTCTGTCCCAAGCCCCCAAGGGACATCTCTTGACCCTTCTGACTGCTTCTCAGCATGGTGGATCCAGCAGCTCAGCGTCTCTGTGAATAGTTGTCATGCTGGTGGCGTACCCCTTTGCTACCAGCACAGCTGCAAGCAGAGAGCCCAACAAACAAACAACGTGCAAAGATTTGCCCTTGCAGGGTGGGACAGGGGAGAACTGCAGTAAGTGGGTTGAGGCTACCACTATTTGGAGGCACTGCTGTAAGTGTTGGTGACTGAACATGCCCCGTGGAGCTGGGCTGGAGCTGCCATGGCACCTGGTCCCATGGGCCTCCAGCCCTGCTGTCTTTTCTCACTTTATATGAGAAAACCAGCAGAATAACAAAAGACTATTTCTAACACATTTCACTGTGGATTTTTTTTCCCCTCCTCTTTGTCTGGGATTACTCTGAACATAGCTTAAACCCTAGTGCCCTCTTCTGATCCCGAAATAGGTGTCAGCTCTCAGCACACCTCTCCCTGTGGCTCCAGCTCAGCAGGCAGTGGCAGTCAATTGTTTGAAGTTAGGCAAGCTTTTGGGGACACAGATATTTTAATTTGTAATCAGCTTTAAAGCTTTAAAGACTTCAACATTTACTCTGATCAGAAACAGGAGCTTAGGCAGAAATCAGTCTTTCCTATTTATAAAAAAACATTATTTTTTCCTCCCCTGGCAGGAGCTGTAGGCTTGATCTGAAGTCCACAGAAATAAAGGGATAAACTCTTATCAGCTCTGGCCCAGTCCTTTGCACAGCAAGTTCTTTGGCCAGTAGTCACTTGGGCTTAAAGAGGCGTACTATTACAAGATCTTCAACGGACAAATGCTAATTAAGGATAATCTTTCAGAAAATGTTCCCTTTTTTTGGGTCATATTTAACATGGGAAATGCTGGTGAGTGGTAATTCTACAACTCCTTACTTTTGGGAGGCTTTTCAACGCTACTAAACAAAATTTAGTTTATGTGTACGTATATCTAGACAGATGTTTGTAATGTATATTAGGTATATGCCTTACACTCAGATAGCTCCAGACTGTATGAATAAGTTCATTCATCATTTATAGGCTGCCACCTCTGGGGTGGAAGGCAGCAGCTGCCAAGGAGCACGCAGCAGTGCCGCACAGCAGTCTCAAGGCATGTTTGGAAACTGCATCCAGCGCGCGTTGTAGGGTGGTTCCACGCAAGGGGAAGTAGACACCTCCTCTTTACAAAAAATGTATGTCGATTTTCTAAAATAATCTTATTTTTTTACTGATCACCATTTAAAAAAAAATCCTAATAAATAAAACATTTGCCCTTAAGGCACTTGATATGTCCAAAATACGCTAAATGTTGTGAAATCTTCTAACTCTAAATTTACTGTAAAATAAGGTTATGAACTAATTTGCACAGTACTGGCTTTTCTAGACTGAGGCTGTTTGCTTGTTTTAAGCAGCTAATGCTCTGCAAACTGAGAGTTGTGCAACTGCAAATAAACATTCTCTACTGACAAAACTATTTGTTGATAATTTTAGATGGGAGTTGTTGAGAGACTGATGGGCAGATTAACACTAGAGGCCTCTCTAGCAAGAGGTTTATCAACACATTAAGCAACAAAAGGGATATTTATAGTATTTTCCTGGAATATGTTTTTTCCAGCTCTCTATTGCCATCTTGAGTCTCTTGCTGTATTCAACAGAAAATCCAAGTTGAGGCATAATACATACAGAGACAAAGAGAAAATAGATTTTTAGTCCTGATCAGTAGAGCCCTTTCTAGTCATTAGGTGTAAGCCATCAAGTATAAGAGAAACAACATTAGTTAGTTTAACTGAGATTATACGCATTGTGATAAACTATAGCAGGAGTTGAAGCGCGGGATGCTGGAGCAGTGTGGTGTTAGTGGAAATGTGTTGTAAAAGGTGGCAGAACAAGGTTCTTGGAAAGCAACTGAGCTCAGGCCCAGTGTGGAGTTCTTCCTATAATTCCCTATTCTCTCCCATTGCCTTATTTCACACTTGGTGACAGTATTTTCAGTCAGTATTCATAACTCAGTATTTTATGAGTAGTCAGTGTCCCAGGCAGCAGGAATATGATGGTGAGATCATTGTCACTAACTGAATACTCGGTGGGGGATCCCTTCCCCTCCACTGAGTGCTTGACATATACTAAAAATAAGTTGCTAGAATTTGATTCTAATAAAATCTACTTTTCGTAGCCTATTTTAGTGTCTTGAGTATATTTGGGCATAATGTTAGCAATCCCAAGTACTTTCCTCTTCCAAACAGAGGATATTGTTTTAAGGGGGTGCCATTTATACTCCTTTCTAATAAATCTGGTAGTAGTAGCTGGCTCTAACAGTTTAAGCTGTGCTGGTGCAGGGTTAAATTAAACCCTAATGAAAACAGCCTGAGCTGGATTTTCCACCTAGCTTTCTGCTGCTGCTCTGCTGCAGCAAATATTGGTTCTCTCTCTTAGCCTGTTGACCTGGGAGTTTCTGCAGTGTGTGCCAAGCCGGTACAACCAGCTTCTAGACCCTCCCAACTGGTGCAGGGGATATGCTGTGGTGGGATACAGAGGGGTCATTCATTAACGTCCAAATGCAAGTAAAAACTTCGAAGATGTTAGGCCTCAAGACCATTACTCTATAGAATAACTGGCATGAAGGAAAAATGTGTATTTTGTACTCGCAGTAGTTGAACAAATAGGTGTCTCCCCAGTTCTCTGGGAACCTCAATTCACTACTTTTTTGTGGTTGTGTACTCATTTCAATACTTGTGTTGCCTTCCTATAGGATTTGGGTGGTTCTTCAGGTACTGGTTATGCATCAACCTTAGTATTTCTTCAAAAGAATGGCCTAATTTATCAGATTCTACCTTCTGTAATCTGACTGCTGTCAATGGTCTTCCAGAGTGGTACTCAGGTATGTGTTAGACACACCCATCTTAGGCTCTCAGAATTCATAGAGATGATTATTTTAAATTATATTCTTGGGAATAATCTTTGGATGGTGTGTATTTGCATTTGATGTCACCACACTGTTGTAGTGCTGCCTTCAGCACCTCTTTTTATGTATTTCCTGCAAGGGCCACATGAAATGATCACGGGATTCTTGGAAAAACAACAGGAAATTATGTAATGGTGCCCACAAGTTCTGTATATTGACTTTTCCACATACTTGCTAGTTTCTGAGTCTAAAAATTGTTGGGAAAACAAAGATATTTGATCTTATTCTCTGTTCTTGATTCTTGTTTGCATGCTAGGAGCCCTGACCTTTTGCTGTTTTATTATGGGGGGTGGGGAAGGAAGGAAAAAGAAAAAAAAGAACATATTATAGAGATTATTGTGGTTTAAATTATAGGGATAGTTGTTTAATTAGTTACTTTGCATTCCTAAGTATCTATTAGCAGGAATTCATATGGACACACTTGGTTATTTGTAAGTTACAGCTTCCATTGAGGTACAGAAGAAATGTCTGTTTAACGGAATCATAGATCTGATATAAAATTTGTAGGACATGGAGTAAGTAATTGCCTTTTCAGTCTACCTCAATACATTCAAACCATAAAGGATAACCTCTAAAAATGGAGAAAAGCTACAGGGAAAACTCTTGTCTGTGGCATTGTTCCTCGGTAGTCTTACAGGGATCATGAGCTGTGGAGGACAAGACAGTTTCCAGTGGAAAATTATAGAAAATCACCCTATGCCAATGTCATAGAAACAGCAATAGCTGGAAGGTCTGCACTTTTGACCAAGTCTAAGGGCATCTCAATGTGCTTCTTGGAAGATTTTGAATATTTATAGCTGAGAATTCAAAATTATTCTCTCTTTGTGGGCCTGAAAATAGCTTTACTGTTGAAGATACGATGACTCTTTCTAGTTTATTGTGGTGAATTTACCAAGTAACTTTCCCCTCTTACAAGTTTAGTTTCCATCTGAGGGATAATTTATCCCCTAGATGCTGGCAATAAACAAGACCTATTAGATTGTTTAGAGCCTTCCAGCCTCATTTGGATAATTCCTTCAGTAAATTCCCTCCTCATCCGGGATGACTCCTCAATAAATTCCCCAGGCCAAGCTGGGTTTTCAGCACATTCCTTTACAGTCTTGTCACTGGATGAGTCCCAATAGATGTCTTAGTCTAGCAAAGTGTTGGGGTGGTGAAACTGTGCGTCCTTGCCTGCCAGGCAAAGTGTTGTCTCTTCACTTGTGCCGTGCTGTTGACAGTGGCTTGCCGAGAGCCTTCGGCGATGCTCCCAACTTGTGCATTCCCCATATATGTCACTGTAGAAAATATGAATACCGTTTTAAGCTGATAGTCACAAAACCAAGGCGATGAAAAGAGCAGCCTGCCTTCTCTGAAACCTGCAATGAAGTCCTTCACTGTGTTAAAATTACTCTGTTACCAGAAACAGCCAAGTCTTACCAGGATGAGGTCAAGAAGTGTTATTTTACCCTAAAGCAGGATATTATACCCAAGCAGTAGATGAAATTAATCTTTCCTGATCTCTCCATTGCAACTGCTGGATGGCTTCCAAGACTCAAGCAGGCCTGCGTAGCATTAGCTCGAGTACTTCAGGATTCCTGCGGTCTGAAAAAAGACATATCCTATACTGCTTTAGTGCTTCGTTCATGGCTCTGACAGCTCTGTAATGAGGTAGAGAACAGAATGCAGTGGCAGACCTTGGCGGCTGCATTCTCTGAGCCTTTCAGAAGGACTCAAACCGAGTGCAGCTGCCCTGGTTATAGCTCACCAGTCCTGAACTTTATCCTCTCTAGAGCAGAGAATGCTGACAACTGGCCTAAATCATTAAGCACTTTAACGACGATTTAAAAAACATAAAACAAACACAACAAAAACCGAACACAACAACAAACCAAAAAAAAAGCCCAACAACAAAAAGTGACCAAAAGAACCCCCAAAGAACTACTTGGGGTGGGACATACTGTGCTTTGCTTTCACTTTCCTCTAAAGGACGCAAGTCATGGCCTACAAATAGTAACATTTTTTTTTCCCCTTTGAAAAAAAATCTGTGCTTGGTCCCCCATCCCCCCCTATTTTCTTTTTCCCTTGAGAACTGTCCTATTGATACAACTAGCTGATTATGTAAAGGTCACCCTGGATTACTGGTGTTTTTCCTATAAAGTAATGACCGTAACAGCGGGGTCACAACTCACTGCAGAATTTCATAATTTTAGTTGTGGGGGTTTTGTTGTTAGTATATTTTATTTTGAGGGGATACTGATGTCAATCAGATGGTATAGCTACTTAATTTGCTGTTATTGGTATGCTATATCATTTTCCTTGTTAAAATTATTTTTATCAGATTGAAATGATAAAAATTAAACATGTCTCTTTTTGAGAACTTTTTAACTCCATAGACAGGAGATTCTTAGACCCACTGTGATTGCTGAGTTTGCCCACTTCAGAATAAATTGAAATGGGATATGGATTTGTATTTTCTGAATGAGAACAGCCCCTCTTCAGCATTTATTTTGTTAAGGTAGACAACATGCAACATAAATTCAGAACAAAACTGATATCAACTCAATGCAGTAATATATTGAACTGAAAGTTTAGGGAAAAAAATCTTTAATTTTCCCCCTTCCAGCCCATAAAAACCACTGCATTACTGTGCTACATAATTTGTTTTCTACTGCTTGGGAGTTTAGGCTGTTTGGAAAGTCTGCAAATCGAAACAAAAAGTATTGGAAACTTCTACTGTATTTCTTGAAAAAATATCGCTGCTCTTTAGCTGTTCACTTAAATCTTTTGTCACAGCAGATTTTTTTTGTAGTCCGGTTATATTACTAACAAAAACAGTTGATTCAGCTGGGGAGGTAAATGAGACCGATGTGTTTTGTCATAACTGTGAATGAAGAAATATTAAGCTGCTTTCAATTGTAAATACTTACCTGTTGGGTAGTGCAAAAACTTGCTTTGGGTTAAGTGTTTACAGTAGAAACACTGACTGGTCTTTAAGTAGTCATAATGTTTTGAATGTTGTTGCTAAATCTTATATGAAATGTCAGCTAATACACTTTCAGACCACGAACCATCGTGCCACTTTATTGTTTTAATCAGTGTGAAAGGACTGATTTAATTCACTATCCAATTACATTTCTGAGTGTGCTCATTTTAATAGGCTGAGTCTTTTCTGAATTTATATGGTAATCATTAGGAACACATTTGACGGCAGTTCAGAGACTGTTGTGTCCTAAGTTTCTGTCCGGGATTAGCACAGTACTAAGAAATCCAAACCAACTCTATGTAATGGAATTAGAGCATTTTGCACACACCCAGGTGAGAACAAGTAGGGCTGATAGTACACGTAGGGTTGTGCGTATGCATCTACACCTGCACCCATAAAGGTCAGAATTTTCACTAATTAGTGCAACTTCCTTAGCAGGGTTTAATTACCAGAAATAAAAGTGCATGCAACGACAGAAACATTAGTGTATCACGTAATTAAATTGGTCTCGCACTGTTTTAGAGAGATGTTCTTGAGCTAGGTGAGTAATTGTATGTGCTTTCGTTGTAGTCGCTGGTCTGTAAATGGATTCATTCATGTATCATCTCTGGAATGAAACAGTTTTTCTGGAAATTTACCACCTGGCAGGAGTCAGGAAAAGTGAAAATAACTTCTAGCACTATCACAAATTTGTTCAGCAGAAATCTGCAAATTTTATCTAGAAATCAAGGATTAGTTTTGTTGGGATCCCTTCCCCACACCAAATCAAATCCCTGAAAAACATTGCTCATCTTTCTTATCTAACAGAAAATAATCCTTATTACTTATTTGTAGAGATTTTGGATATTATTGATTTTTATAGCCTTATCCATGTAACTAAATGTTTACTAAAAGTAAGCCTGAGCAATTAAATCAAGGGGAGTTTTCTAGACATCTGAAATTTGGTCATGTTCTAATTTGGACCTGCCGTGAAGATAGTACCAAGAAAGAGGTTTCTAATAAGTCTCAGAGCATGCTGCCAAATAAGAACTAGCCTCAAAACTAATCTGTTTTAAAATACGATTAGGTGTTTTCATAAAACCTCAACTCTTAATTTCACTACAAATGGCACTTCTTGGACATGATATAATGTTCTATGTCCTGTTGGGCTATTCTTAGACCTAAAAAACCAAGCTTCCCAGAGCTCCCCAGAAACAGGCTTATTTGCAGAAAGAAAAACTGACAAAAAGAATTATTAATGTCCTCCAAAGCTAACTCCTACTCTGCAAGATAAACAGAAATAGTTCGACCATCTGCAATAGTGTCTGTAGAGTTAGGTAACTTTTATAATATCTAAACTCAAGAAGAAAAGATAGGGAAATAATTAAAAGTCATCTTATAGCCTATATAATACTATGTGACAGCTACAATATTTAGGAAAGTACACATAGACTAAACATAGTTTTGATATCACTCCAGGACACCTACGAGAGAGATTATATAATTTTAACAGTAACTGCGATGAAATGTCTGGTTTGATTCCCTCTTGGAGCACCACGTCTTCGCATTCCAGGGTGATGTACTTGTTGCTCAGCTCTTTTTTCTTTCTAGTTATAGAGTGAGAGTTGACTGACAAACAGCAAATGTCATATGCCTCCTCCTCACCCAGTAACCAGAAGGTTGAGGTTAAAAGTGGAAAGGAAGAAGGGGAGAGGAATAAATGAGAGCACAAGAAATCTGGTAGCATGAGAAAACTGTATGTATAGTGAAGTGCTGAATGACGCATTAAGGCGAACCACCTTAATTTTAAATTACATGTGGTAAATTACAAGATGAAAGTATTTTAGAAACTAAATCTATCCCATATTGGCATGTTGCATTATCCTGAAGTGACCTGGGGCAGCCAAATGTTCTTGCAGTCTGTCCTTGGCTCCTTTGGCTTTATACAGGTTCCTAAGCCAAATTTGCTAAGTTAAACATCTGAGCTGTAAATAAAGATCCCCAAAGCCTACTGTGCTTTCCTTGTTCTAACAGTCCCTTCACAGTATGGCCCCAATTCAACTAAGTACTTAATATGTACTTAAATCCCACTTAAATCAATGGGATTTAAACATTTGCTTAAATGCTTTGCTAAATCATGGCCTATTAAACTGTCTGTGTTGGAAATCAAATCGTAATTAATACTGCTGTGATTTTTTTTTTTTCTGGTGAAAAAAATGAGACCCCAAACTACATTTCAGTGTAGTCTTGCTTTAACTGAAGCTGGAACTGTTTAGAGGGAATCTGTGTGAGACCTGCATTCACCATGTACAAGAAACAGGTTTTAATTATTCTAGGCTATTGTAAACTTGTGTTCCTGATAAAGAGAAGTCAAATAAGCTCAGTTAAGAAACTGAATGTTTTTCATGCACCAGCATTCTGAAGACTAGTAACATGAAATTTTCTGTTTTCAGTAATGATTGCAACCTTTGGTAAATGTGGAAAGTACAGTTTGTGCAGAATGTAGATAGATGAAAATATTTGAGGAGGAAGAGTTAGTTTTTTCTCCTTTGGCTGGTTTGTTAGTAATCTTGTCTTGGCTCCCACCCCCCACTCCCCCAATGCAGCTAGGATTGACAAGGAACACAGCCTTTTGTAGCAGAGGCGGCAGCAGGAGAAGTTGCCAGAAGGGCCATCAAGAATCCCCAAGTAATGTGATGTGTAGGGAAAAATACGTCAAAAATATTGTAACTGGACATACTACAAATTTTTTAGAAGTCGCATGTCCCGCTATGCCTGGGATGCCCAAAGAGATTTTTCCGGCCTTATCACTTTTTTTTTGGAACAGAGTGAGGACGGATGGTGGGAAAGTGAGGACTCCGCTCCTATAATGCAAGCTCTCTGCCTGTAATGGAAATCAGCCAAAAGACAGCTCATATGCCAAGAAAGCCCAAGTTAAGAGATGAGTGAAAAATACCAGATGCTTAAATTTGTCTTGGATTTTCTCAGAGCTGTAATACTGGTTTTCTGCTTAATTAGTTAAATAAGTGTTGGACTGTGCTTGTCTTTCATGTGCAGATATTTCTTGGATCATATAAGAATGAGTTAGCCACCTCTAGGGCACTGCTGTCCATGTAAGAGGAAGAGTTAGATGTTGGTTTCTTAAAACAGTATTAACAGGAGATAATTTCTCTAGAGCATACCCTATACTCCTCATCCCCAACACAGCTACTCCACCAGAACTGCCCCAAGATTGGGTTTCCTGAGACAGCTTGTTGTCTGGAAGTTAGATTGGTTTTCTATCCTGGGAAGAAATTACTCTCAATGGGTACATTTTCCCAACTAGACAAGATTTCTTTCCAGTCAACGTGTTGCATCTTCTGATTGCTGCTTAGTTTTCTTCTAAGAAGCTAGGCGTTTCCCAAGAGTTCTCAGTATTTTGTTTATAAATCAGGAGTGTGGATGGACAAATAAGTCTACCTCTCCGGACATGAAGGGATGGTTTTCATGGGCATCTGTAGGTGTTCTTCAGCATTTTTGTGCCTCCTGAAAGGTGAGAATAAGTCAAACATGCCTTGAGGTTGTTTAAACGTGCAGAATCATAAGTCCATACAGAAAGGCATCTGAGGTAAAGAAAAGGTGAGCTGCTCAGCTGTGAAAAACTGTATAGTACTGATCAACTGTAGAATCAGTAGAGTAAAAAAGCAAACAGGTTCTGGACAGGAGTAAGTGGGATCAACAAAAATTATCAATATTAGATCTCATAAAACTATTCAAAGTACACTTGCTCTTTCTGTCGCTTGTCTTGCTGCATAATTACAAAGCCCACAGCACTTGATTCTTCTACTGAATATATCTGATATGGGCTTTTCAGACAGCAGATGCAAGAGGGCTGAACACATAATTTCATAGTAATTTTGATATTCCATTTGCTTCCATACTTTTCTAAGATACACATTCATCTGTCTGTATCACTTATAGAAAAAATAAATAAATGCAGGATAGGTTTTAATTTAAAACAAATGGATATAAAGGTAATATTTATATTCAGGATATAGGTTAATAATAATTTAATAATAACATTTTTTTCCAAATGATATGTGGATTTTAATTGTACTTCAGAATGTAACACCTTCAAAAAACTAGAGTTCATCTCTGACTGACAATGCTTATTATATATAAATTGATATATATGATAAAGGTGGTTTTTACTAGGATTTTTTAACATCTCCAGTGAGCCATTTACTGGGCATCTTTGAAAGGGGGAAAATAGTGATCTGCTGAGCAGGGAAAGTAACTCTCTCCTCATACTTCATCTGATGATACAATTTCTTCATCTTTGTGTTCATTGAGGAATCGTTCTTTTGCAACTTCCTTTGTTCTTAAGCCTGGACAAAAATTATCCCTTCTTTTAAAAATCTTAGAATATCACAGTGCCCTTTGTTTCACCCCAAAGGCTGATTTGCAAATTGTAGGTGAAAATGTTCCATGTTTTCATGTTGTTTTTTGAAGATTTAAAGTTTTTTCAAATATTTACTACTACCCATGCTTTTCTCACAACTTTCAAGCGTAGATATAAAAAAGATGCCCCCTCCCATTTTCACATTCTTTATCACACATAGAATTAAATTAGCAGGGAAAATGGAAGAAAAATTAAATGGCAATTTGATTACTTTCTTCAATGATCATAATTTAACTTAATTTCAAATAAAACATTAGTAAAGTATTAATTTTTCTTGGTGGGAAATTCCATTAATGGAACAATTTCCCAGGAAAACAGAAAGAAAGTGATTAACTGTCTTTTCCGCTTTAGTAATGAGATATTTCTAAAATAAATAGTTTTGTATGGTTTAGCATTTGTCGCTTACATATTTATGTACAGGTCTAAGGCCACAACATACACATGGTGTGTTCTGGACCTTGTTTTGGGGCGTCTTAACTCTCTCTCTTAATTCTTACACTTTTTAGAGGTCCTAAATTGCAAGCAGGCTACAACAGAATCTCCTTCAGATTCTATAGTAACAAATAGGGAAAAAGTTATACATATAGTTAATTTCAGTGACATAACGGTTGAATGTGTTTTTTTAAAAAACAAATGATAAATATGTCCAAATGCAAAGTCTCATGAAAAGGTTTGGAGTTTCAAAATTGGATAATTTTAATGCACTCTTATGGTTGTTTTTCAGTGAGAAAATTAAACTCCAGAAACATCCCCCTAGTTAAATGAGGTTTCTGCAATGTTGAAATTAATCAATCAACTCTTCAATAAGAGCCAAGCCTCAAATCCACAAGCATGAAACAACAGCTAGTAATGGCTATATAAATTGATTTCAGAAGGTTAAATGTGCACATTCAGAGCTTAGAGAACAAAGTCTTTATGGCCTTATCCAAACAGATATCTGTGTGACTCACATTTCTTTGCATACACTGCAATCATGAAAAGTAAGGGACTGGGCTTAGAAGAGACCGTGAAGTTTGATTCATGTTGCAAAGTTGGATCAGGGTGTTGGTTTTTTTTCTGATGAACGAGGTCTGCACAAGTCTGACACTGAATCATTTTGTTCACTGCTGGGGCAGGAAGAGGGATATAAAATACCCCAAACATCAAGGTACTAAGTATGTGTGTAAGGGTAGATTATTTTTTTTTTAAATTTTTTTTTTTGTCTGATGGTTGGGCCCATTTAAAGGATAACAATAGGGTTTCTCATTAGACCTAGATGAAATCCAAAGTTGGCCACAGTAGCTGGCTTCCAAGGTAAGGTTGTGGCTGAGGTTGGCATCAATACTTTGACTAAACTTTAGAAGAATCAGTCTGAAAAATGGATGCCTGGTAAGAAGGAGATGTAAATCTGTAAGTATCATGCCTAAAGCCTGACTGGGTAGAAATAGGCAGGCTTCAGTTTGCTGTTTAGCAAAAAGTTTTCTCCAGTATAGGTATATCAAATGAATTTGAATGGCAGAGAAACTTGATAAGAGCTGGATTTCAACCAATAAAGGGATTTTGATGCATTTTTGCTAAAGTCAGGTTTTTTGTAGGTTTTCTCTGTGAGACTTTCCAAACTAAGGATCTAATTAGATACAGGCTTAAAAAACAGGGATCCTGGGCTGTGCTGACATTTAATATCTTTTTGTCATTGTTTTGCCCCAACCAGCAGCAAAGCACCACACAGCCGCTTGCTCACCCCTCCTCCCTCTGGGGGATGGGGATGAGAATGGGAAGAAAAACCAAACCAACAACAACAAAAAAAAACCCAGCTCATGGATTGAGATAAAGACAGTTTAATAGGATAACAAAGAAAGAGAACAGGAATAATAACAATAATAACAAAAACAAAGCAAAAACCCACAAAAATACCCAAGTGACGCACAAATGCAATTGTTCGCCACATGCAGAAGGGGAAAAACAACCTGATGCCCAATCTGTTTCCGAGCACTGATCCCACCTCCCAGCTCACTTCCCCAGTTACATATGGAGCATAATGTTATGTGGTATGGAATATCCCTTTGGCCAGTCTGGGTCAGCTCCCCTGGTTGTGCTCTCCCAGCTTCTCGTGCACCTGGCAGGGTGTGAGAAGCTGAAAAGTCCTTGGCTTAGTGCAGACACTGCAACTACCTGGCAACAACTGTGAAAACATCAATGTATTATCAACATTATTGTCATACTAAATCCAAATCACAGCGTTATACTAGCAACTAGAAAGAAAATTAATGAGGACACTGTTACAGAAGAGGTTCCTGGGCTAAAATCAATGTTATGTCCTTCAGACCTCAGAAAATTACAGCTGGGTTAAGGGCATGTAGATCTGAAGTTTTTGTGTTACCTATGCTAAAACTGTTTCAGGTAGGGTGAGGTAGAATTTGGACTGCAGTTGTTCACAGTAAGACAGAGCGAGTCGGAGTCTTTGGCTTAGATTTCCATTTAGGTGGTTGGTCCTCCTTGTCAGGGCAAGGGTTTCCAGGGCTAGGTGACTGGCCAAGTTTTTCATATTCAAGCTTATGTTTGGATTTATGTATATGTTCCTTGGCTGAATTAGAGCTTAAGACCCACAATCAGTGTTGAGCTAGGGTGTGGAATTACCAAATACCAAAAAACACAAAATGAAAATGGATAGATGGTATAGTGACCGGGCACTGTGAACAATAAAAACAGCTGAATGTCAGCCAAACACAGGGAAGATAAAAGGTTTGATAATTAGTGTAAACAGCACAAAAAGCCTAATTGCAGAAGACAAATGTAATTGCTTCAGATGGTCTTCCAAAAAACAGTTATTTCTAAAAAGGAGAAAGAAAAAATAATCTGATGCTCATGACTTGAATCATGTGCAGCATATCACAAAAAACTGAATGAGAACAGCAAAATGGAAAACAGGAAGGAAAAACACCTCAAAAAAAAACAGGTTTAACCTTTTTTTTCCATCCTTTTTAATGAGGTTTTGACAAATCTCACAAGGATTTGCATTTCTGAAAGAAGCAACTTTTTGGAGTGTTCATGTGCCTGTGAAATACGTTGAGCCGACGTGCCTCGGGCTGCAATGCCGCAGTCTCTGCAGCCACCTCGCGGGGAGCCTCTGCACGCTCGCTGACACGAGCAGTAAGCAGCACATAACCTTGCTGGTAAGGTCTGAGCTGTGACCTTCACTTCCTTCTCACAATGAATTTTTACTGGGTCAGAGTGAGCAGAGTCCTACAGCATATGTCAGTGAATAGCGACTGTAAATAGTGGTAGACAATTTCTCCTTTACACTTAAATCCTGTTCTACCCCCTCAGTCACCACGGACTCACTGGAAGAGCAAGCATGCAGAGTTTGGGGCACTGGCTGCAGCACTGCTCTGCTGAAGCTAAATCTACGGTGTTATGGCTCAGCAATGATCAGAATTGCTGTTGACTTCCCGAAGCAGCCTTGGAAGGGTTAGCTGTGTTTGACAGCAGTACTGAAAGGCTGAAGAGTCCATTTCTGCTTCCTCCTTCCGTCAACTTAGATGCCTTCTGTTTTCCCGTTCTCTCTGATTATACCCTTACTGTTACCATCCTGCCAACTCAACCAGCCAAATTTGACTTGGGGATGATATTGCCTTTCATTTCATAACTGCTTTATTGTCTTCCCCTCCATGTCTCTTGGCAGTTCTTTGCAAACCAGCGAAACAAAGGACACTCACTTCACTAGAAATAGCAATCATTTTACTGAGGGTTTTGTGCCTCTGGTTTATAGGAAGGCAGAGACCAAGCAAGCTTTCTTCAGAAACAGATTTGTCCTGACAAGATCAAGTGATGGAGGTGCAGGTCATTCAGTTCACAAATTCTTCTCTAAGGACTCTTAATGCATTTTGACGATTACTTATCCCTGTGCCCTGGTGGTGTACTGCTGCCAGCAGTCAGCCTTTTGTCACAGCATGTTCTGTTACGTATTTTGGTTGAAGCTTTCCTTTCTGCTTCTGGTGCTTCATTGGCAGTTTGGGTCAGAAAGGTGGTCAGAGGCTGTTAACCCAGCCAGGTAGAAATACATATACTGAATATAATCTTTCTTTGAATTCCTTAGGGTACCTTCCTGAAGATCTCGAGCAAGCTGGCCTACCACCACCATCCCCATGTGAGCTGCCCTTGTTTAATCATCTACGTGCTGATAGGAAGGTTCCAGTCCTCAGGTTTGTCTCATAGTGACCTTGTTTCCTTGATGTGGTGGGCAGCATGGAAATGGTTTCTCAGTGATGGCTCATGCCTTTGTTCTAAATATGTATGTGTTTTATCGTGGGTAAATTTCTGAATTGGAAGCCAAGATTATCTGTGCACCGTTTTGGGAGGCCATGGCAAAAGACTCCTGTCCAAAGCTTTGTGAAGAGCTGAGCAGTTGGAGAGGCTGTGGCCTCTGCTTTCTCCTAAGGTTCCTCTGGCTTTGGTCCATCTCTGAAGGCAGCTCTGTCAACTGTGCTTCAGAAATGCATACACAGGAAAGGATGAAAAGAGAAATTTTCTTGTTGTTCGATCAGGGGATTGCAGTTTATTGTAGCACTCATTTAAATACTCAGAGACTACTATCCCCAACAGATAATCTTGTAGTGAAAAGGATTAAACAACAGAACCACCTACATTTGGGTGAAAAAGCAACATAAATTGATTAAGCAGTTGTCAACAAGATCTGAGATGTGGGATGAGATGTGAGAGCTAAATCGAAGTGTAATTACCAAGAGCATGATAATTATTGACATGGCTATCTGGGTTTTGAAAGATGTTTGTTCCCAAAAGAAAATCTTCAGCCATCTCAACGTTTTCCCTGTAACTTCTGTGCCTAGGAATCTCTCAAGAATTTGTCCTAACCTGATTATTCATCTTTATATGTTGCTCATATTATTTGTTGAACCATGGAAGGTTCATGAACTGTCAGTGAAACTCATTTGCTAATTGATCTTACAGATCTTCTGAGATCTGAACTTTGTGGGACATTTAGAGATGACAACATGTTATTTATCATACCAGTCTGAGAGAAATTCCTTTCAGATTGTTATGAGTCATAGCATCCTGAGTAACTGAGCTTCCAGCATCAGGTTTGATGCAACCTGTTCCCCTCCAATTCTTCCCACTGTTGTCTGGCAGCTGATGCACTGCTATGCTTCCCACTTCTATAAAATTGTATCTTGCAGATACTTCCACTAATCAGGAGACAAACACTTTAGGCATTGCTTTTATGCCTTTTCTTTCCATTACAGAATTCCCTGCTAGGTGCTGCGCTGGCCAGAGTGAGAATATTACCATCAGGAATGGGTGCACAAGAATTGTTACCTTCTAACGTGGAGACTTGTGATCCAATGATTTGAACCTTTTCCTTTCAGGTATTCTTGGTTTCTGATTGACCTACAGTAAATCATATTAATGTTAAATGTTCCAGGAAGTTAGTGCATGTCATTTCAAATGACAGAATCTTTTTAGCTCACTCATCTCAGATTCCAGTTGTTTTGTCTCTGTGTGTCTGTGGATTTATTCTGTTGGCTTTTTTTCCTCAGAGAAGTGCAGGTTCCTAATCTCATTGATCTGGTTTCTTCATATTAGGTCATGTTACAAATTCCAGATCAGATTATAAGAAAATCAGATTAGTTTCTTGTTCTTAAAGAGAACAGCTTAAATGTCTGGGCCTGGTACTTAAAAATTTATATTTTACAGAATTTGTCTGCTTTGGGTGTGCAGGAGGAGCAGAGTACTTGGTATTGGATGCATCACCCCCTTAATTTTATTTCAAGGAGACTTTCTGTAATAAGTAAACAATGGATTAAACTAATAGCCTGAGAAAGTAGTTTTCAGAAGAATACTCTAGCCGTTGAAATGTCTCTGCTGTTACACTGTAGTTTTCATTTACCTTCTTCAAAATCTCCTATGAACACAACATATGATGTAGTCTGCACTCCCAGCTTGCTTTATGATCTGGCACTTAGAATTTATCGATTTTATTATTCATCTATGAGAAGAGATTTGTTTTGTGACAGACAATGGAGTCACATTTCTAGGAAACACATTACTCATCTGAATCAGACATCTCTCTTCTGTATCAAAACCACTTAACGACTTACAAGAGTTTCACCTTTTGGCAGAAGATGTTGTTTCTGTAAATGCACGAATCTGTTCTAGGTCAGAGGGTGTGGGACCAGACTTTGAAGAAAGCTGTATTGTATTCCTACATTTTCAGCTGCTCCCTCATGGTCAATTAATTAAAGGCGGAGTCGTCATCCTATAGAAATGATATTTTCAAGGTTCTGTACAGTTGCAATCTTCAGTCCTACTAAAGCATTTTCAAAGGGGCAAGAAAGCACTGGGAAAACTACTGAAAACCTTCAGTAGACTTTGAATTGGAGGCTAAAACTACTTTCATCTAGGTTTCCTGATGATAACAATAATAACAATTTCTCTAGTCATCTGCAGATATTAAGCATTTAGTGGGGCACTGAATATTTATGCTATACTTAAGTAGTGCTTAAAAAGTTCACTAAAGACTTAAGAAAAAAGGATAAAGTAAAAATATTTTCTTCTTAATGTTTCTGATACTAAAAGTAAAGAAAAAAATCAACCCTAGATTAAAAAGTGATGCAGTCTATGTATCTCAGAGAGGAAGAAAGAAGGCTAATAGATGTATCTTGCATGTTGCAGGTTTTCTTTTTTGTTCCCAATTAATTGCTCGCTATTTCTTACTAACAAATCAAAAAAACAGTCTTTGAGTTTTAAATGCCAATCTGGAATTCAAATAGGGATTTAATTGTTTCTGGATTTTCACATCAGTTTCTTGTGACTTCAGTATTCTTGCACTTATTTCAGCTTCCCAGTGCCATCTTATGCTGTGCAATTAAACTTGTTATACACAACAGTATCTGGAATTGTTTTTCAGCTAGATGTGTCACAACAAGTTTACTGCAAGTCAGTTAGTGGAAAGGAACAAGAAGGGGGGAATAATATTTAAAATATAAAATTGTATGAGTCAAGGTTATTGCTGTTTGAAATGACTGTACAGCTGAAGTCCCAAACTGAAACAATTACTAGCTCAGGAACTGTAATTGTGGTAGAGTTCAGGTCAAACAGCCAAGGAAAACATTTCAAGTCTTCCAAATGAAATTGTGATAGTTGAAAAGAAATATTCAGATCCGAGTATGTCCTAATAAACTACCCACCTTTTTCCTTGTTTAGCTGAAAATATCTTCTTTTGAATGTTTTGTTTGCTTTCCCAAGAACTAATCTAAATTTTATTAAGTATAAAATACATTTACCAACAGAACCCGTCAACTCCAATAGCAAGCAACATCCAAAGAAGCAACTTGGCCACACGGTGGAGCTTTCTGCTCTCTCGGCAGGAAAAGATGGTCAAAAGAGCTGGCTGGCTGCCAGAATCCTCCAGCTAGGAGGGAAACAGTAAGTCCTGTAAGTTCTCCTAGAAATACTGTTCTTTATGGTGATTTATGCCTATATGTGTAATGAGAGGTGTCGATGGCCTTCCTCCCCTCCCTCCCCCGGCCTGGAAACTGCATCTAACTGAAATTAATTACCAATGCATTTAATTCAGACCAGCAAATTCCAGTTTACTTCCAGCATTATTGTTGCACTCTCAGCCTATGGTCACATGCCGACGAAGGGGTCCTCAGCCTATTCATCATCCCTAGATGCATAAAATTGATCAGACATATACACTGATTTTACAAATAAAAGCAGTATACTGTTCTCACCCTGTTTCCTCATTGGACTTCTGCCGACAAGGAGCTCATTATATGCTCTGCTTTCCTCCGGGCTCATCTTGTACAGTACTTGACTTGGATCACATTGAAGGGAAAGGCTAAGGACCAGCAGCAGATGCAGGAACATTACTTAATAAATTGCTAATCCATCCTCATTAACAAGAAGTCCTTCCAGAGTGGATATTAAGACAAAGAGCTTTTGGCATTTGTGCAGACTTAAGGGAACATCTGTGTTTGTGATGGCAGAAGATTCGTTGTGTGGTAATAGAAATGAAGCCTCAAAGGAAAATCCTTTTGCTGATAAAAGTAAGGCTTTTTAAAAGAACTAACTTCTTCTAATGTTCCCTTCTTTCCATGTTCCCCAACTTATTTGTTATCTTTTCTTACCTATTGGTAGATACAGCACCCCTTTAGAAAGGAGTGCTCATCTTGAAAGAACTCATTAGATCAGTTAGAAGGATACTTTCAGTGGTTCTGCTCTCTCATTCACTTTTGTGTGCTTTGAATTAGAACACAAATTTAAGGTCTGTCTATATGTACAAATTGCACAGGCTGAGTTAAATAACTTCCTAACTTGGTTCTGTTTAATTCTTTAGGTATTTAAACCAGTTATCCAATTAAACAAATCTGTATTAGTTACAGCTAAGATGATTCGCAAGTATAGAAAGAGATTGCACTCCTTTAATTAAACCTGTTTAAAAAATGGCTTAATTCCATTGATATAACTTCTGCATTTAGATTTCACCTTGGAAACATTTTTAAATTATTAAAAGCCCTCCATATGTTAAGACCTGAAGAAGAACATATGCTTTTTTTTTTTAAAGTGTGAAAATCAAATTTTGTGAGACTAGAAGAGACTTTCACGATCACCTTGTAAGCAGGCAAAGACAAGAAAGGGGAGCAAAACACAAAGCTGATCAGTTTAATTTTGTTGTGCAACATTAACGAAAAGCTAAATATTAACAATAGGTTGCAATACCCAATCCTATTATCGAGGCTTAAACTGCTTTGCATAAGCCTTAGAGGCTGTCCATATGCATCTTTGTAGCACATACCCAATCTTAGATGAGTTAATTTAGCTAAAGTCATGCTGTCTGTTATGGGGCTTTCTCAAAGAATTCCACCTATGAAGCATATAAAAACACCATGAGACCAGTGAACACAATAGACAAACTTAGGAAAACCAGCATGGGTCTAATGTGTGCTGGCAGGAAGGAGACAGTGATTAGGACAGTATCTGAGAAACTCTCTACACCACTTACATAATTTGAGCTTTTTCTTCTAACTCTTGGGGCTCAAATGCTCCACCTCCACAACCCTGATGATAACATTTAATTCAGCGTCAGAGTAAGGCTTACACGTTTGCACTATGAGGTCCTTCAAAAAAGGACTATTTTAAATCTAGAGATATTGCTATTTTGTTAGTATTTCCTTGGTGGTTGTAAACAAGATTTTGCAGTTTTTGCATTGTTTTTATAAACCTTTTGCACTGTGGATAGCATACACAAAAGCCCCCTGATCCAAACAAGCAAAAAATCCAATATCCTTACTCTGCAAAAATGAGTTAAGAAAGGATCTTCCCTTGAGTGGTTTGTGCTGTCTTCTAAAAACTAGGCTACGAGCATTTAATGCAAAGGTCTGACTTACCATCCACTGAAGTCAAGGGCAAAAATTTTTCATCCTTGTAGTGTTGCTTCTGCTCAGCTGAATCGCATCAATTTAGAACACTCAAAAGCTCTTTAGCCATGTCCTTTCCTTTTGAGACTAAAAAGCTATTATGAGAAAATTTGTTATGTTGAAAAAGTGAGGGTGCTAATGGATTATTAAATGTCTGGGTTAACCCTACTAGACATGTTTTCATTGGGATAACTCAATTTAATACAGTATAATAGAATTTTCTAGTATATGTTAAAGTCCAAACAGTGATGTGTGAAAGCAAAGAATGAAAGTCCCTTTGAGAAATCTGCTTGAAAGCTGATTATTTGAAATTGCTGTAACCTTATAACTCCTTATTCCTGTGATGAGATAATGATATATTTTAGAAGCGGGTGGCTTAGTGATATATGTTTCATTTAGATTCTTCCTAATAGGTGACATTTATTGAAAGCTTACTCTTGAACTGCGCTCCGTGCCTTGTGCTATCTGCCTGCCTTGGAGCTGTTGGACACCGTAATTACATTTTGCTTCATTTCCTGTATGTGAAATTTATGTGAAAATCCTTTCATGGTAGGAAAGTACAAAGTCCAGATAATGAGAACATGACAACGTATAAGATTTAAGATGGTTGCTTTGATTGCAGCTGGAACTGCTGATGACTCAGGCACTTTCAAGGTCATCCAATACATAGTGAGCTCAGGCAGCACAGCGCTTTTGAGACTGTATAATAGAAAAACATTTTGCTACTTTTAATAAACATCAATCTTAACACCATTATTCCTAGAAATTGAGGTGTGTCTTATGGGCAGAGTAGGAAGAAATGCTGAATCTTATTGTGTTGAGTTACCGTAGCATTTAGCCATGAGCATCCTGTCTTTACATGATGAATATTAAGAATAGCTTTGCGCCAGGGCATAATGTTTTGAAGTCTCCAAAGCTTTGATATTTTGTTTTATTACGCTTTCAAACTTTTCCCCTTGGCAGTTTCTTGATGGTACTAGATCTGTTTTTTTAACTAATGTGTTTCTTCACGCCAATTTCCCTCCTTCCCCCCTCCCTTTAGAAAACTCTTGTAGGTAAATCATTATGGTACCAGTTCCTCTCATCACCAGCCAGGCCTATGTTCCATCTAGAGATAATCAGCTGGATTTGTTTTCCAGGCTAAGGATGTTGTACATCTGCGTTATGCACTGTTGACTCTGAGGGTTTGTGGGCGTTGTCCAGGTAGAATTTCTGAATGCTGTTACAATACTGCAAACCCTGTCTGTGTTTAGCTGTCTTTCATCGCGTTCCTATCAAGTGTTGCGTGTCCTAAGAAACAGAAAGGGGCCACAAGGCAACTGCCAGCAAGCATGTTGGCCACTGAAAGCGACATTTGATTTGCTTTGCTTCCTCGGTCTAAAGAGAGGAAGTTTCCTCCAAATTCCCTGTGGGAAAGTTACAGGGAGCACCTTTCCCTAGAAAACAGAGGTAGATTTTGATGAAGCCTTTAAATTCTGATCTTGGGAAGACTAAAGCAGTTTGGGACTGAGTAAGGAAAGGAGATGAGTTTAACAAAGGAAGCAGGTACATTTCCAAGGAAGGAAGGAGGGGATCAGCCAGAGCTTGAAGGAAACATCCCGTAAGCAGTACAGGCTGTGAATGAACTACTGCAGGGGGGTCCTGTGGCCCTTAAGAACTCTCAGGCAGTTGCTAGATGGTACCTTTGACATAAGTCCATCCTGTCCTTGAAAGGGTTGAGTCCATCCGAGTGCATCCTCCTGGTTCGTTCCCACCACCTCTCGTGCTCACAGTAAGGATTATGCTGTTGAATCAAAGAAATCATCTGCTGACAACTAATCTGGGAGGTGGGGAGAGGCAGCAGATGGTCAGAACTATTACAGAGAGGTGCTGTGAATTTAAGCGACCGTGTAAGCACAGCCTGGTACACCTGGGCTTTCCTGTGGTGATGTGACACCCTGGAAAACAAGCACAGCAAGTGCATCTCGTTGCAGGCAATACTTTGAGTAGCTGTATTTGGGATTTTTCCTTGGACAAAAGATGGCTTGTTTTTGCTAATGAGATAACTGTTGTGTATTTAAACAGCCTCCTAGGTGATGCAGTGATAGAATGAATATAATTCCTTATGCAATAAATTAAGCAGATCTGGACTTCCTCTACCATTTTTGTGAGCAACTAGTTTGTGAAAAGGTTAGACATTAAATGTGGGTGAAGTAATGTTATGATTTCAATGTCAAAAGTGCTCTAAACTGGGGGTGCAATTTTAGGCTGTAGAATTGAGTGGATGTTTCAAAAAGCAAGGAAGTCAGAACATAGATTTTATGGAGATGCTTGCACCAGCCACATCCCACCTCTGCCAGGCTTTCGACTTTGCAAGATTTTTCCCAAATATCCTCACTGCAGAAATTCTTAGTCAATAAGAACTGTTTCTTGTATTTAATACCCTTTGCATTAAATGACAGTGTCGCTTCAGGAAAAAATAATTCTGGAAGTGTTTATTATAGCAGTGTACGCTACAATAAGAACCGAAAGACGCGAGTAAAACCATGATCTGAACTCTCCAAATCTGAACCTGCCTGCTGTCAGAGCTATAGGAAGGTTATGTTAGTATTCACCTCCCTTCCCCATCCCTATCCAGCTACTACTTCCTACTTGCCCTATCTCCGCAGCCCTTCAATCCACCATTTTCGGAACCAGCAATAGTAGCTGGGAAGGTTCATCGCCATAGTGTACCCCCTTTGCTCAGCTTTATACATAATACTTCTGCTGATCTACCTAAGAAGAAAAAAATCAGGACTGACCTCTGTGATAGAAGAGTACAATTGTAACCTGAACAAAATTTTATTTTAAAAGTTATCTGAAGAGAAACCTGGCTAAATGTATTTTGTTATTCTTGTATTGCAGTTAGTTTCCCCGTCTTCCCTTTCAACTCACCCAGCATGATTTTTCTGAATCCCTTTAGTCTGAGACACAGAATTCTGTTCTTGTACTTCCTCAGTGCATGGCTTCAACACTGGGACACTGGACAAATTTATCGTAATCTTAATTCCTTTAAATGAAGGTAGTTCCATACTAGGCACGGGGATAAAACTTTGCAGGGACTTAGGCATGGCATAAACATGTAACACCTCAACCCTAACAGATGGTAGAAGATCTGCGAAAGAACAAGGAGTCCCTAAAGAACTTGGCCAGTGCAAAATCAAAGTCGAAGAGTTCAGGAGGAAGTTTAGAGGCTTGACTATTAGTGCTCAGAAGTCCTTGCCATGGCTGAAAAATTGCTGACTGTTCCGTTTCAGTTCTCCCTAGCTGAAGGCCTTCATCCATGCATTTCAAAGTGATGCTAAGCTCTGCCTTGAATTGAATCAGTCCCAAATTTTCTGCATTTCAAATGCTGACAGTTTTTCTTCTTCCTCACTCTGGTCTAAAATAACACAATCTTATGGAAGAATGCGTTGCCTAATACCCTTAAAAGCAGTTATGTGAATTCAAGGTTTTAATCTCGGTCAAAAATGCAAACGGCCAACCCCAAGCCCTGACTATTGCTACATTCTGCCTTTATCAATTTCTTGAACTTTTCCTCTTTTCTTCTAAAATGTGGAGTTTGTCCTTTTTTTTTTTTAATTTATTTTTAAATGTTCTATAATTATCTTCTTCATTTTCACTGTTTCCTAGGCCTGGCTTGCAACAACTTGCGTAAGTCTAGAAAATAATCTGGTTACAGTGCTTTCAGAAAGGTCTCTGGTGAAATGAATATGCCCATAGGATGCACGTCACACTGCTGGATGGATAAATCTGCACAAAATACAGATTTCTTTGTAGCAGAAGGAGCTACAGCCTATGACATTTGAAAAATAAGTTTTCCTATGGTGCCTATGACTTTCTTGCCACCGAAAAGTAGAGCGCTGCAAGCCATGTGCATCAGTTGAACTGGGTGTAATGGGTGCTTAGCTCTGCTTGTGGCTCTTCTGTTTGTTCTCAGCCCCTCTCTGCTCCCCTTCTGTTTGTCTTCAACTGCTCTCCTAGCATTAGGCTCTAAAATGCTCTTAGTTTTCTGAATTTGATGTATTGTTGTGGATTGTACTGTTACGGAAATATATATTTTAATAATCATGACACTCATCTAATGAATAAAAATAGTCATCTTATGATGATGGAAGTTAACTGCACAGGAGGAGCTTTTGAAATGGAATATCTTTTATGTGGGATGTGAAACAAAAAGAAAATTGAACCAGGATGGGAGTATCCTCTTTGATCCAAGTCTGATAAATGCCAGCAAGAGTTACGACCATGCTGAAATAGAAGAGTGAAACCTCCTGTATGAAATTAAACTGTCCAAACAATATTGTGGGGAGAGAGTGATTTAACAGAGTTCAACAGATCAATTCCAATCTCAATAAGTGAAGACGATGGCTTTGGCATTGTTACCCTGGAAATCCCATAACTGCTCTTATGTCCAGATGCGTGTCTAGAGTATCTCTGGGGACCAAACAGGTGAACTGAGATTGTAATCTGAGAATGGAGCATCTTTCTTTGAAGTCCCACTGGGTTATCTTTTGATCTGAGTTTTTGCAGTTCTAAAAGTAAAGGTCCTCAAACTAAGAGGAGTTTCACTGTTTTCACACCGACCTGTACGTGATCATTACCCATCACTGCTTTCTATGGTGTTGAATGTTTTTAGGGCTGTTTATAATTCACTTAAAGATGCACCAGTCTCCTTTTTCAGTGTTTCCAAATACCTTTTTCCCCACCTGTTTTATGTGCTTAAGAATCTGGAGGGATAATATTCTCTTTTTTACAGAGATGACTGGAAAACTCATTCCTTTCTGAGTTTTTACCTTGGAATTAGGATCAGCAGGGTTGTGAATCTCTGAAGCATGGAGATTTCCAAAAGGTCCCAGAATTTGACTGGAGGGCTGTAAAGATGAGTAAGATTTAAACTGAAACTCCATGGGAATGGACAAGCATGGAGAACGTAGCCTACTGCTTACCTGAATCATCAGTAAGCAGAGTTCACCAGCATGGCTTTTTCATGGAGAAGTGTTTGAAAATGCAAAATGATCCCATGGATCAAATGTGAGGCTTCCTATTACACACAGAACGCTGTCACTGTAAAGTTTTGCAGTAAAAGGTTAATGTCCTGGTTTACATCCAGTTAATGGCAATTGAAATCAAATCCATAACCCCTGTAATATCCATTCAGAGTAAAACAAACCCCAGTAGGTTTCTGGCTTCAATAGAGCATATTGAAATGGGCAGCTGGGTGTTCTGGCTGCTAAACTGCTTGCTGAGTTGAAAAGCAAAACCAAAACGCTCTTTGTGATGCGAGTGAACTCTTGAGCTCTTTAAAGAGGCCGTGGTGGGGTCACGGGCGACAGAGGATGCCACCATCTTCAGGGATAAGTACTTGAAGCTTGCTTTCTATTTTCTCTTCGAAAGAACTCTGCATCCTCCTGTCAGATGGGCTTTGAATTCATGAGTCTCTTGCTGCTCGTTGTGCTTTTAGTGTTTGGTAGTAACTTCAGATTACGTGTGTGATTCCAGCACTGGCAGTATTAGAGCTATATAAATGCCAGGCTTAAATCGTCCCATTGTTTTTCAGACTTGAGGCTTTCTTCTAACAAAGGGAAACAAAATTTATCTTCCCTGTTGACAAGGTAAGATATACTAGCTAATTAAATATATGTAAATCATTAATGTTAGCATTTTAATGTTGTTTTTTTGTAGTGCTATATCACCGTCATATTAAAGGATATGGCTTTACCTGTGAAATGTAGTAATCTCTGGGAAGCAGCAATGATGTTAAGTCTTAATCTCTCCAGTGTGGTTCCTTCAGATGAAAACTGGGGCACCCCAAAGCTCAGGGAAAAGTGGGAAGTAGAAATGGTAATACAGAGGGAGAAACAGCTGAGTTTCTCTCCTGTTGTTTCTGGAGATCTTGCGTTCTCTGAGGGATTCTGGATGTTACTGTGTGAAAACCTACTTTCTGGGTGTAGCAGAATTTTCTTCAGTCAGACGTCTGTCTGCAACATGTTTTTAACGTTTCTGCACATAACGGGAATAAGCAGGACTTCCGTAGATTGGCCTAACTAGAGACACACTTATTCTCATGAGCCAGGGCAGCAGAATCTGGCCCCCAATGCCATGCCATGCCATGCGCCCAGATGCGAAGGAATAACTACAATCAAGGAAACTTATTTGAACTGACACATTATTCCTTTTAAATTATAAAATGGAAAGCATAAATTGCAGCAGGTCAAAATAGTGGCGATGTGGGCATGTTTGCAGTGCGCTCTGAGCATCAAAGCTTTAAAGGGCGTTTCTGGCATTCAGAATAGTTCCTCTGTTTGCTTTTCCAGCTGGAAAGAGGTGATAAGCCTTTCAGTGGAGACGTGTTTCTGGCCTGATACATGTTCCTTTTGGCTGTTTGCTTTTTACTTGATGAATGGTCTGACACACGGAGAGGATAGGAGGATGCTTCTTCTGTCCTCTGATCTAGAAGCCAAACAGGAAAGCCATGCCAAGGCTGGTGCATTTAAGTGTGGTATAGGTAGTTTGATAGATCAAAGGTCTAACAGCCTCTATTTTACAGATTTCACTATGCAAAATAATAAAATGTAGCACAGAAAAAGTAAAATTATTATGGTCCACCCTTCTTGGGACGCTGGGAATTGGAAATTTAGCCTCTTTTGTGGCAAAGGAGGTGTGCACGAGAGATGCTCAGAATGGAGCTGGGACTAGCAAGTTCAGTTCATGGAAAAAACATGTAAGAAGTAGAACAAAGCTAAGTGGTGTTTCTACCGATGTTTTTTACTAGGTTTAAAAGTCATACACATAGGACAAAAAGGGGAGTGAAAGGCGTGGTGCAGAATACAGCTGCCTGGTCTTACTGGGCTCTGCAAAGGGCCATTAGGGACATTTCGCTACCGTTTTGGTCCTCTTGTGCTAATGGAACTCCCAGATTTCTGGGGAAGCTTCAAACAAGACACACATGGGGCTCTGGGCTTTGCTATTGAATACATTGTAAAAGTGCAGAATTGTCTTTATCTAAACTGATCCTTTCTTGTCATCTAAAAAGAGTAGAGTGGATTACACCAAATGGACTTACTCTTTCAAAACTGTAAAACCATGCAAGTAACTCTCAGAATGTAAATAATGAGGCTTGTGACTACTTAGCCCTTTACTTAATTAAATAAGTACAACAAATAAATAAGTATAGTACAACAGACAGAACCATGAAAATGTAAAAGTAAAATTTCTCAGTAAGTGGTAGGTTTTAGATTAACTCAGGGTAGATGAAAAAGGCAGCCCGTGCTATTATCTACAGGAAATTTAGCAGAGAGAACTTGATGTTCTTTCTTGTCAGAGGCTGCAAATAAAAGTTAACTACAACAGACCACTGATTTATGCAACTGAAACCCTTGCCGTGTTGTGCACAGAGCTATTAAGGAGAGAAAATACCAAGTTAGGAACAAGTGAAAACTCTCTGTAAACTCTTCCTTTCTCTCCCATGTTCTGAGTGTCAAATTATGGCCATAGAAACTATTCATATCAAGGGTTTTTTTTATCTGTTTTGCTCTGTTTTAATAATGTGACCCAGAATAACAGCAATTTCTATAATGGAGAAAGGCACTGGAAATTCATCTGACTGTGTGTCAAGTTTCTCAGCTGCCCTGGCCCCAGCAAAGCTCGGACCAACAATCCAACATCAGTATCATAGAGATGTTGACAGAGAGGTGGTGTTAAAGCTGACTATAGGAACAGTGTCAGGGGACTCTCCACCATGAAAATGAGACTTCTGGCAAGTACAGTATGTCAGTTGCCCAACAGTTAATCTTGGTCAACATTGGACGGATTACTTTTTGAGGCAAAGCTATTGCTACTGTATTTTGGTTGAGACAGTTGAAACTGAAAACTAGTGGTTTGCTATAGGTTTTATCATGCACATGAATACTTTGTGTGAACTAGGAAGTTCATGCCCATGTGATGCTAGTTAGTAAGCATCACAAGATAGGCAACGAGTGCATCGTTTCTGTGAAATGCAGAAATGCTGTCCTTAAATAAGGATGGAAAATGAGGCATAAAAGTGCAAGAATTTGCCCCAGGCTATACAGAAAGTGCGAGAAAGAAAATAGTTATTTAATACAGAGCCCTCAAGCTTACAGCACCAGTCCTTGTCTTTTAAAGTGATTCTCTGTGTTAAATATAGTTTTAGTATCTATTAAATAATTTTTGTAATAAAATTAGTGAAGTAGTGGAGCTGAAGAAATGGGAAATGAGCATCAGATGATAATGTTTTCCAGTGGTTTAGCTCTAGGAATAACCATTAATTATTATCAATAATATAGTCAATGCTGCTTGTAAATGGTAAAGATACACTAATTAATGGAATTGAACATAATGGAGGTATTACAACTATCAAGAAAAAGTGAATTTCTTGGTAATCTGTACTTGTCTGAATAGCAGGTATTTTGATTACCACTAAGTGCAAAGCCATAAGTTTAGGTATAATGGGTGGAGGCCACGCGGAGAGGTTGGGGCCGGGGCCCTGGGAAGCACGTTCTGCCCTCTGGGAGAGGGTCTGGAAGTCCTGCAGGAGAACAATGTGGCATTTTTATTTGTTAATGAAGGCCAAAATACAAACTGTCTCGCTTTGCCTGTGTAAGAAAATTCTCACAAGCCCACGAAGCAAAGATGTCAACAGCATGTCCAGCGCATTGGTCGGCAACGTCACCCAAAGCAGGCCAGCGTGGTGTGGTGGACGGTGCTCTGCGGGAATACCTCACCCAGGGCAAGGAAAATTGGCTTTGAGTTAAAGCCCGCAGCTGGCCCACCCTCGGAGTCGAGTCTGCTCCCCATCTCACTTGACGGCATCTCCCTTAAAATCACCCCTGCAGGGGCTGCTGTGCACTGCCGCTTTAAGGCGTGCAGGACTGCCAGGCAGCAGGTCCTCTCCTCGGCTGGAGCACCGGGCGCAGGCAGCAATCCTCTGCTCCGCAGGGCTCGCAGGCGCTCGCTGCTCTCTGCTTAACAACATTCGCCTGCTTCCGAGACGTCTGACCGGCGAGCTAAAGCCTCCCTACCAGCGCAGCGGAGCTTCGCCTGGCGCGGGCGGCAGCTGCCAGCATGGCAGCAGCGACGGGCCCTGCTGCAGCAAAAACTGCCAAGTCCTGCAAAAAGTATCGAACGGTGAAGCGGCACGCCGGCATCTACACCTACCAGGAGCCGCCCCACAGGTAAGAGACCTTCCTCTCCTGCGGTGCAAATCTGCCTTAGCTAGCGCAGAAGTGGGATCTCGTGTGCTCGCTTTCATTTGGACAGTGTAGCAATGTGAAGAGGGGCATGAATCACTTTATATTGATATTTAGATGTATCTCAAACCTCTTTTTTTTATCTTCACAAAAGTCATGTTTCACACGGCAACATAAACTCTGTACGTAAAACAGTGCAACTCCGATGAGTTCAGGGTAGAGCAGGGTAGGAAATCTCTCTGTGCTTTCTCTGTGTATTACACATTTCCCTTGAATGTCGCCCGTGGGCGAGGGGACGGGACTGTGGATCGATGGATCAGTGGTCTGATGAAAAATGTTCTTACAAGGTACAGTTCAGGTTATGATTTAGTTCTAAGTGATGAAAAGGTGTTGCTTTTTTTCAGGAAAAATTGCAGGGAACGTTCCCAACGCGCACACAGCAATACAACTAAACTTCCTCGCTGGGAGTTGTCACAGTACTTCAGATCTCGTCGTTTCATCCAGGGGCGAACAGTCCCACAGGTTTTTGCACCTAAGCCTCTCCAAGAGCAAATATTGCTGCTGCTTCATATACAATACCCAGTTTCTGACAGAGAACTGAGAGCGCTGTAGCTTAGCAAATGTGGTGATGGCATCAGAAAAGAGGATTTAATAATCAGCCACAGAAATCTGCATCAAAGCAGATGAATCTTTTCACAGGGACAAGTAATTCCTGGTGTGCGGGGTCCCACGCTCCCGTCCCCCTCCACAGGGAACGGGAACTAAGGGTGACCGCATTCTAAGCCTCTGTTCCCCTTATTCTAACAAGGAAATATTTTATCAGTATTACAATCAAAACAAAAGACCAACATCGTGTGGTGAATAAATGAATGGTAAGTGCTTTTGCTGGAAATGTTTAGACAGCGCTTTGTTCCAGAAAAATATACAGTGTCTTGCTAGCATGATGTACAAGGTGCACGGCTGGAAATGCTCGGGGAGGAAAGACTGGGATTTGTGGTGGAGAGCAGGGATAATTTATGACTGAAAAGCCGTGGTGGGGAGGAAAAGTGCATCCTGGAGACGGGGAAATCATCCGAATTACTCATCAACTTTAAAACAATAAGGTTGTGTGAGTTCTTTAGCTCACTGCTCTTATATTGCTCGAATAGGTCCGGTCCTGTGCAAATTAACAGTTTGCTGGGGATCTGAATGGGAATAATTTGTCTTGCTTTTCCTCTCATGGGGTGTGTGCTGGGCTGCCAGCAACTCAGATGATGACATCGGTGAAGAAAAGGCTGAGAGTCATGACCCAGAGCAGATCTTTCAGAACATCCAGTACCAGAAGGAGATTATGTCCAACATCCGCTGCCGGCCGTGGCCGATGAGGCAGAAGCTGAGGGCGCTCAGGTAAAAGTGCTTGCACAAAAGCTTTCGGGCTCACTGACTGTGACAGTACTTCCAGCCTCAGAAGTTTTTCAGTGTAAGTTGGAAGGGCTTGCCCACAGAAATGAGTAAGAACTGCCAGAAAAGCACGCCATGAGGATGCTCTGACAAGATCTGAGAGCTGGCTGAAGGAGCAGCCTCGGGGTGGGAAGCCTGCAGGTGAAGTTGTCTCCTGTGCGTGCCTGTGGCTCCCCTTAGCCACTGTGCAGAGGACAGAGCAAGAAATCATGCTTTAGATATTAACCATTAAACCAGAATGTCAGCTATTCAGTGGCCTAAGGAAAGGCTGTTGGTAATGCTAATTTTCAAGGTAAATTGTTTCACTCTGGCCCCAAAAAGGAAAAAGTCTGCCATTTACAAGGTGATTGCATGGAATGAGAACAGAAGCGGGGCATAACCTTCAGGTAATATATTGTAATGGCAGTAAATGCTGGACAGTCGTAGGTTTAAAAGGTACGTTCAGCGCAGTAATAACATTTCACAGCTTAAGATTGCAATTATTATATTAATAATTCCAAATTTACAATGAAAGCGTGGGTGCTTACCTCTTCAGGCTGCCTGTTGTATATTGTCAGGTCTTTCACAGTGAGATCTGTTTGGGGCTTGGTTTTTTTTTTTCATTTTCATCTGGCATTTTTCTCTTAAAACCTTGTATGATGCTAGGATGGCATTTTAGTCATGAGGAATCCCTACCACCTACAGAGCCCTTGGAAGAAAGAGGGATTTTTCTCTCTTAGGCAGCGTCTGTGACTTGCTGCCTTCTTGCTCCTGTTGTTGAGATTTTGGTGGTCCTCATCCACCTTCTGCTGAGGTCAAAGACTGCGTGTGACCAGATGAATATGCACCTCTTTGCATCTGACAAGAGCGCTACACCATATTTGCAGAAAAGTGTTAGTATCCACACAAGGTTACCCAGACTGTAATGGGGATCTTTTTATTTTACTCATTTGGGTTGCATCATTTTAAAAGAAAAATTTTGAATCAAAAGGGCAGAGAAAAAACCCCTGAGGACTAGAAAACTCACCCTGCAGTCAGACTTTTGAATGCTGAGACAAAATTTTCACTGGTTTTAAAGTGTCAGTAAAAACCTCAACAGGAAAAGGGGGGAAAAAAAAGCTCTGCCTGGATAAGGATTTTGTGGTGACACAGTCCACAATTGTATTTCAGAGCATTTGACAACTTTGCTAGTTGCTGCTTGTGCAGAATAAGGGGGCTCCGAATAACGGGATCATGTAAAATGAAATTCCACCTTCTTGTGCAGACAGGCGAAAGAGATCGTGCTGAAGTACGAGGGGAGGCTCACTAGAACAAGAGGTTACCAAGCTGCTGGTGCAGAGGTATGGCTGCTTTGTCTTAAATTAAAATAAATACCAATAGTCGTCTGTAGTTTTCATTCACAGAAGCGTATGTTTGCTTTGCAGTCCTGATCTCCAACTTGGGAATGGTGTAGAGGGAGGAAAAAGCAGATAAAAGCTTCTCTTTTTTTTTTTTTTCCCTATCATGAATTTAGTAATTACATTTTTGCAGACTAATTTGATGTGTGTTGAGAGATGGATGTCTTCCTATTAATGTAGTATAAGCTTTCTTCTCCAATAATCTCAAATGCTGATGCCTGCTAGAGGGGCCGATAGAAATGGCATGCCAACAACATGATACCAGCATTCTCTGAGAGCTGCTTCACCAGACTTTGGGGCAACAGTTCAATAGTTTAGTATGAAAAATGTGTCTAGCTGTTGGTTTGGAAGACAATCCTACCATAGCTTATGGTAAATACATTGTTAAACAAGGTTTTTGCTTGCATAATACTCAAAGAATTTGAATTGAATCATAGCAAATCTATTTACATCACTGAAAATAGACCCTGGCCCTAATTCCTGGAAATTAATGACACGGAGGAAATTGTCCCTAATATGCTGCTGACAGAGAAGACATCTTTAGTCATCTAAGCAGTCAGGGCTACTTTTGTAGACTTTTAATGACTAACTTAATTCAAAAAGACAGTGTTGAAACAGTAAAACAGAACACTGTGCATTTTTTTTCACGTGAACAAGTGAAAGGCTGTGTAGGCAGCTGCTGTTCTGTTACGCTGGCCCACAGCAAAGGTCAAAAGTACAACTTGCCAAGGTAGGAAAGAGCTGTTTTCCCTCGTTCTGCCTTTGCGCGTGTGGCAAATGCAGTGGAAGTAGCAAATGCTGTTAAAATAAATACTGGGTTTTGCCTTTGACTTGAGCAGAACCGGGATGTTACCCGGGAGGAGAAGCACTAAGGGTCTACAATACGTGTCAGTAAACCTGAGACTGGGCTCATTGCTTGTTCATATTCCCCTTCCTATAAAAAAAATGAAGGCTTTCATCTTAGAGTTCATAATGAATAAAAGTTTGTATCTAATTGTCTCCATTTGCATGTCTTTGCTTGAAGATATTTAGCACAGGGATATAATTCAGCAGTTAATTAGCACCCCTCATTATGTGTAGGAGAACTGTATTCTTTTCTCCTAGGACAAATTAGAGAATATAGCCTTTATATCAGGGCTAAATTCAGCAAATGCAACAGAACAAGCTGCTTTTTTTTTTTTCCTAAAATGAGAGGGCTTCATTTTCACATATTTTTTCAGAAAATAGCGTGGTGACCAAGGAGGCAAAATTTGTAGCACAGCAAGACAAGCCCTGCATCATCAAAATAAAAAACTCTGTTGCTGAACATGTGCTAAGAACAAAATGCAGCTGTAAGCATATATGCTTGTCAATAACTTTTTAAATTGGCAAAAAACACCCTGTTCGTAAGTGGACAATCCATTCATGCTATTTTTTATGAAAATTGAAGTTAAAATACCTTTTACTGTTTTGACACCGAAAGCATTTTTCCTTTTCAGTTCAATCGTATTTGTGTTGTGGTTTTGGGTTTTTTTTAACATTTGCAATTAATGCCAGATGCCCATACTCTGGATTCTAAGAGTATAAATTATCTGTTCAGGTAGGCAGTAGGCAGAAAAAAAAAGGTGATGGCTATCTAATTATAATTTTAACACATATTACTCCCACATGGATCCCTTTGTATACTTTATAAATCTGCAGTACAACTGGCACAAGCTGCTTGATTCCTTCCTCAGCCTTGGGAACCCTGTTTTGAAATGAAAGTAGCAATCCCAGCAATTCCCATGCAGTTCCCAGCACCTACAATTTCTCTGTTTAATTAAAGTCCTTCCTGTTCATGGAATAAAATACCCATACCACCATAAAAATTAATTAACTTTGGCCAAAGAGATTGTTGACATATTCAGCAATTAAAATGTTATTTACTTCTCTTTGGTTTTAGGAAATTAGATTACGTGATATAATATTGACACTGCTGCTGCCTAAAATACAGGGTTTTTTTAATATTTAGCTGTATTAAAAATACTTTATAATACATGATAGAAAATATTATTTTTCTGCTGATACTGTAAAGCTATAGCTGTAATTCAACAAATGAAAAACTGCACTGAGTTTTGCAGAGGCAGATTTTTTTCTTCTCCCACATGCGTACGCACCACTGCGTGCGGGAGGATGCTTTCCTCTGACCATGCAAAAAATGGAGGTGGAATAAAGCCTCTGCAGACTACAACCACAGGTTTTCTGCAGGGATACACACACCTGAGAATACAGTAGTTGAATTTGCTGTTGTTGAATACAAAAACTTATTTTTCCTGGAAGACTAGCTGGCATTATGCTTCTCGTAAATTTGAAGTTAGTCGTCTATTCATTTGTCTGTTCTAGAATTCATATTTATTGTGTGTAGCACAGCAGGATTCCCCCATAAATTGCAGAGAGGCCAGGCGTCTTGGCAATACCCAGCCGGGATGGCTCCTGCTGCCCGGAGCTGCTGTCTGGGCCTCCTCTGCAGTTCCTCCCCACCGCAGCCCCAACCGCGGAGAAGGTGACAGGGAATGGCGCCCGTTGGCTCCCTTCTGCTGGTTCCTCGCAGTCTTTGTGGGTAGAAGATGTAGATGGGTGGCTTCTGGCTGTACAAAGGGTGCTCTGCCTCTTCTTTGTTGGCATTTGGCTGCTAAAACAGAGTCAAGGACTACCGTGCCCCCACGTTCTGTGTTTCAGAAACCTACCGTGGTTTGCTTCATCCACAGACATGCTCTAAGATTTTAGTAATTGACGTTAATTCTTGTAATATTTCTTGTGATACAGGATGAAAGAGACATGAGCAAACTACTCTGCATTTCTCTTTTTTTTTTTTCTATATGTAGAAGTGTCACATTTCTCACTTTTCTGATTTTTCTCTCAGCTTTGGAGGAAGTTTATTCGACTTGCGTATAATTTTGTGGTCATCTTTATTCCTTGGGAAATGAGAATAAAGAAAATTGAGAGTAAGTAGAAAGATTTAATGGTATTGAACAGTAAAACGCTTGCAAAAATGCTGGGTCTTAAGGTTTATTTTTTAATTTACTGAATTAAATGATGTTTGGGAGAAAGAGTTAACTGCAAACTTTCAGCAGTGACGTCTTCATTTAAAACTGGCGTTTTAGATGCTGCATGGTTGTCACTTACGGTCTTAGGGTGGGGGGTAACTTTTTAAAAGTCAAATTTGCCCCTCTGTGGTCCTGAAAATACAGCAAGATTTGGTTATAGTTTATCACAGTCCGTGGGGCAGCATCCTGGGAGCAACATCCCCAGATCTGCCCAGGGTTAGGAGTGGTTGTACCCTGGGTCGCCAGCCCTTGAGTCTTTGAATTGAATTGAAGCAGCACCTAATATTTCATCAGCAGTGAGGTCATACCTCTGCGCTTCAATGGCAAAGGAAAATGGTTGCATGACATCATCCAGCATAGCAGCTTCTTGCATAAATACTGTTGGTAATTGTGAGACTTCCCCAGCAGAGTTTGTGTTGGAATTATATTTTCCTCAATGACGTGTTAACATGTTCTCTACTTGGCTCTGTGCCCTGTGTGACTAAGAAGGGTTTTTCTTTTGTTTTATTATTCAAATAATACTCCATTAATAAACGATATGGGCTTTTACAGACTGTGTAGCTCAGATAAAGATTTTATGTGGTTTAAGGTCATTTTGGGTCTGGAGTTGCCTCTTACTTCATCTTCTTGAGATGGCTCTTTGGAATCAATATTGTACTTACGATAATGACAGGAGCATTTGTAGTCTTACCAGAGGTAAGAACATGTTGTTAATATTTACAGAAAAATGCTTACTGTTGCACTTTCCTTCCTGAATTAAAAAAATGCCACTCTTAAAGGCATGCATCAGTTTGAAATGTAGAATTGAAAATTAATTATTTAAAATAAATTCCACTATTAAAAGGGGTTTTTCTGCCAAAGGGTAAGAGAATTTTGCTATTAGTGTTAGAGATATTTTGTCAACATGATACTAATGCTTTTACAGATACAATATGTTTGTATCCAATTACTAAAATGGAGAACCAAATCCTAAAAGCTGTAGGTCGTGTTGAGTACACTTAAGTCCTGCTAGTGCCATTTACAGGGAGAAAAATGTAACATCTCTCTCCAGACTATGGATTATTGCCCACTAGAAATCATTTTCTAGAAGTTCTGAACAGCCACAACTTTGTTGAGTTCTTGCATGCAAGTAAGGCTATTTGTTAACTTTGTTAAAGTATTCATAATACTACTTTGCCTCACCTAATGTGTGCTTTAATAACATTATCAGAAAACATGGGAATATTTGATTTTTCTTTTTATTGAGTAAACTAAAAAAAAAAAAAGTAAATACTCCCAAAACAGGCAAAAAAGTAAACTGAAATAAAGGCATTCGCTTTCATTTTTTACTTCTTTAAGGAAAAGTAGATTTAATTTTGAAATACCAATCTGAGATCACAAAACTGTCATATTTACTTTAAATATGCTTGAATTAAAACAAACTAAACTTTTAAAGCTATTTCGCTAATGATTTCAGTTGATCTCTCTTTTCATCTCTCAGCCAGTTTGAAGACATAACCCCCCATGTGGTTAGTGGAAAATGAATGCAGGATTTCTCATGGAGTTTCTAGTTTAGGACGAGGAACGACCCCATGCTCGCGATCCTGACAGCAGCATCCATGCAGGCAGCTCTTGGTGGGTTCTGCTGTGCAGCCCTGGCTCGGACCAGTTCTGAGACCTTCTCTCTCTTTCCCAGCTACTGGCCGGAGCACCGTTCGGCAGCACAGTCAGCAAGACCATTCCTCAGAAGCATATTGCATCTGCTCAAGACCTGGACACCATCTGGTCACTAGGGGCAAGACTAAAACCACTCTTCTATTGTTTCGCTGTTGCTGTTCTGTTGTAACCATTCGTTACTGCTCTCACTGACGGCCTCTGGTCTTTGCAGGGCTACCTCCAGTACTCTGTTTTGTTTTATGGCTACTACGGCCGTGACAGGAAGATTGGGAAAGCGGGATACCGGCTGCCTCTTGCCTACTTCCTCGTTGGAATGGCAGTGTTTGCTTACAGCTTCATCATCCTCTTAAAAAAGTAAGACTTCCCCTTCATTGCTGTTCATAAGGTTGTGTTCAGGAAGTCCTCCCGGAATTTCTTCTGTTACTTTATTAACCTGTTCAGGCCTGGTAATACCAGGGAGGCAGACTGAGCTTAATTCGAGCTTGTTCTTTATCTCGCTATCATTTATCTTTGCTCGCTCTTCAGTTTCCCAGTCTGTGAAAGGAGGGCAGTACAGATCACCCGTACGCTTTGTGTTTGTATAGTGTAAGGTCTGACGCTCGCTGGAACTCCTTTCCATTTCCCTCTTTTCCGGTACGAACACTGCTATGACAGACATTTATATTTTAAGTGTAATGCTTTCAGCACTGTTATTGCCATCTAGTGAAATACAAACATAAAACCTCCACCCTAGGAGTGCATTCTTCCAGCCAGGATGTGGCACCCTGTTCGAATGTGAGCTTAGTTCCTTTGCTGTTGAAGGGCCAGCAGTAGGAGATACTTAGCAGAGACAGCAAGACTCCTAGCGCTGAACATAGGTCTAGGGATGCGCAGTGCTTGGAGAGGGGCAAGGCCACGCTATCCTCCCCTCATTTGCTTTCCCTTCCCTTCTGGATACCTATTCATCCAGCACAGTGCAGCCCAGGGACATTTTTAGCACTGCCTGTATAACTCCCAGGTTTGAAGCCAAACCACCCCTTTCTATTTATTTTTATTCTGCCTGCTGGTTTGTGCAAAGGGACACTGATACGTCTGACGCTGATCTACGCATCTGTAGTGGACATGATTAGCTCTTCTCCTTCTGTCTGAGCTCGCTGACCCTGCTTAGCTGTTTACAGTTCCCCTTTTAATGTTCTCTTGGATGCCCTTTCTTTCTTAAGGTATTAATCCTCATTTCATTTCTTTGCAATATTCTGCTGTCTTGCCTATCTGAGATGAGGGGATGGGGTTTTCTTCTTTTTCTCTAGGTCTGTAAAATGGCACTGAGTGTCTATTTGATCATGACTTATATTTTGAGAGTAAAAACACCACAGAAAACAATCTTGTGCATGATCACTACTTTTGCCAAACTAGCTTGTCATCACAGTAATAGTGATCTTAGTGATAGTATCTTCCAGCTGGATCCTACCTGGAGACCACAAAACTGAAATATGTTTAAGTCCACGGCTCTAGTGAGATTTATTTGCGTTATTTGTCAGCTATAGATTGTAAATACCAAAATGCCCTTCCACAGTGAGTCACTTCTGCGCTAGAACAAAACTGAAGTTCATGCTCTGAACCTCACCCTGTTTTATTTTCCTCAGAAAGCTGCCAACAATTACACTAATTGCTGCAAAACTTTGGTAGTTCTAAAGGGGTAGGCATCTGAAAACTATGAACCAAACCAGTGATTTCCTTCATATTCATCTCACACGTTAACAACACTTGAATATTTCTTATTTGTTTACAGAATGGCAAAGAACTCAAGGATGAGTTTAGCAAGTGCCTCTGATGAAAATTACACTTTCTGCTGGAGACTATTCTGTGCTTGGGACTATTTAATAGGAAACCCCGAGGCTGCAGAGAGCAAAGCTGCTGCCATAGTTAACAGCATTAGGGTAAGCAACTGCCCTTCACGTGCTTTGGGGTTGATCGGTGTGTTAGTCTGTAAGCTAGATAAATCTTTCCTTCTGTTGCCTTGCATTTCCTATTGCTTCTTGGTATTCGTTTACAGACCTTTTTGCCTAGGGGAGGGCTGGGATCGCATCTTTGTGTGGTATTGCGGTCACATCGTACTGCTGACACCCTCACTCTGTCCCAGCAAGGCCATCGTGGTGTTCTTGAGAAGAGTTTTATTTTATGTCACTGTATGTGCGACAAGCAGTTAGATAACTAGAAACAAATTTGCTTATGATGCCATTTCATTGAGTAATAGAATCAAATTCATGTTAACAGTGTGAAAACATTCATTTATTTCATCTCTCCGTAACAAATGGTCCAGGGACAGCTTACAGCTCTCTCAGTATTAGAAAACTGCTTTAAATACAGATGTTTGCCATTTAGAGTTTAAGAACAAATGTGGTTTTCATCAGAAGTAATTTATTGCCCAAAATTTGGTATACCCTCATTAAGTCATTGAAAAAAATTTCTTCAAATTGTGTCAAGGATAAGTTAATAAGCTATGACATTTAGTTGTTTTCATGACTGAGGATAACTTTTGATGGTTGGGTATTATATTACTGACACATGGATTTTATAGGCACGTCCTGCAAAAAGACCTGGTAACGTCAACCTCTGGTTGTACCCCATTGAACTTGCGTGACTGAAAGCACACAAGTATTTGATTACTGTGTTGGGTTCTTTTCTCAGAAATCTCCTTTGGTATTTAAATTCACTCATCACTCCTAAAAAACTAGGCAGGACAGAGAATTATTTATCTACTTGCACTTCTGGGATGTGAAGTTTTTTTATTAGTATTATTCTGTGAAAAATATGTGCATTATGTTTGCTGAACACTATTAAAATGATGATGCTGTGTTTCTTTCAAGGAAGCTATACTGGAAGAGCAAGAAAAGAAGAAAAGCAAAAACTTGTATGTATATAAGACCAGAGATACTTTTCAAAGTGCTGTTTCAATGCAGATAGCAGTCTTGCTTGTCTGCTTATCTCGTACTTCTAAAACCCACCTTAGAAAGACCCCTGGTGTCATAAGACAACCTACTGCATTGGCTGGCAGGGTGTGTGTGTGTGTGTTTTTTTCCCAGGGCAGTGACTATAAGCTTAAGAATTATTGCCAACATCCTTGTGCTTCTCTCGCTTGCTGGAAGTATTTACATCATATACTTTGTCGTGGATCGATCCCAAAGGTTAGAACGCGCCAAAAAGGAATTGACTCTTTGGGAAAAAAATGAGGTACGCTGACTTTATGCCACCTCTGTGTTAGAAGCAGGATTACTGTCTCGGGGCTCGGGGTAGTGATAGTGTGCGCTGAGCTGTAAGTTGCAAGTGATTCGCAGGGAGACATGAAGAATGAGAGGGCAGAGCTGGGTGGATACCTGGATCTCTCTTCACACGCTTGCTCCCTCTGCTCTGCAGCAAGGTGTTGGCAGGGGGCTGCTGCAGGTCCTCATTTCACAGAGACTGCAGCTCTAGCTGGCCCCAATTTCGTGAGGACAAAGCATAAACTCTCCTGTCACTTACAAACCTACTTTTGAGCCCATGGTAGAGCTGAGCGAACACTGGGCCAACAGACTAGGAAGGGATCAGTTTTGACAACAGCGATTGATTTCAGCTGGGGGATCCTGAATGCTCTGTGGATATTTTCCATTCAGAGGAACAAGTGGATACTGAGAGCAGGAAGTGAATAGATACGGAGAACTAATCCATTTCAGAAAAAGATGCTGGCTTCACATTTCCCAAGTGTTAAGTTTTAATTTTAATTAGTGAAGTAGTAACTTTAAAGCTAGAATCTCTGGAGTAAAGATTTCTGAGTGGTATTTCAGATCTACAATTCTAATCACAGCTACTGTTATTGCTAATGTCAATAATAACTTTTTTAAGCTTCTCCTCCCAGAAAAACAGCCACCACAGCACATGCACCAGCAGTATTTCAATCAGCTGTCAAGGTACCACAGAAGATCTAAATGCAAAGCTGCAACAATGCTGCATCTTTCTTTTCTGTAGGTAAGCGTGGTTGTGTCACTGATTACAATGATCGCACCCTCTGCTTTTGAACTTGTGGCAGCTCTGGAGATGTATCACCCAAGGACCACTCTTCGCTTCCAGCTTGCCAGGTATGGGCATTATGCAGAATAAGAAATATGTGGGAAGAAAGGGAGGCAGAGGAGAGATATGTTCTGGTCACGTTTTAGTCCAGCCAAACCAGAGAATGTATGAACAGTCAATGGGATAACGATGCTGATAACCCAGTAACGCGTATCATCATCTTGTTTTCAGGGTTCTTGTTCTGTACCTGGGAAACCTCTACAGTTTAATTATTGCTCTCCTGGACAAAGTGAACAGCATGAGTCTCACTGTAAGTTTAACTTGATGTTTCCTGATGTGTAAAGCTAGTAGACTTCATAGATGGAATTCCATTCATTATGATATATATGAAGTCAGATGAAAATTGTTTGAAACGATAAAAAAAAATTACAATTTATAGGATTGTAACATTAAGCTTAGTTTGTAATGTTCATTTATGACTACTTGTAGTGTTTTAGGATAACTGGATCCATTTGATTGCTAATGTATCATGATAAATAGATTTCCACGCATTGCTGGACTACTTAAAAAAAAAATAATAAAAATCGATCACTTCAGGCCAAACATTTCCAGCTACCTAAAATCAGCTTTCAGTACTGTCCTTACAAGTTCCATCTGCATCTGTACGTTGACAGCTACTTAAGTCACCTAACTGCTGCTTGAAAATAGATGAAGATATGCCTCTGTGTGTGTACGCTCCAGAAGGTACAGGCATCTGCATGTATGTACGGTTGAAAAAGTAGCTTTCATGGTATTTATTATTTCAGGACTCTGATGTTAACAACAATGCAAGTAATTCTACCAACGCCTTAGCAAACAAAACTCTTTCTAAAGACGACAATTTATCTACAACTATTCCTGATGTACAACTTAAGGGAAATGGAACTGTCACGTTGGAAGAAAGTCGTACTGAAAGTTGGACTGTCTCTCACCCACTGGTTAACAAAACAGGTTCCTCTAACAGCCAGAACCCACAGGACCAGTGCTGGGAGACGTATGTTGGTCAAGTACGTCATGTTTTGTTATGCTATCAACTTCATCTTAATCCATACTTGACGAAAGATTAAAATCATGTTGTTCTGTGTTCCATTTTAAAGCTTTTCTTTGTATAAATTCCAGAATTTAGCTGAGGACCATGTAGAAAGAGTAAAGAGTCTGCAAAGTGATATGGCCACAGATACAAGTCTGGGGGTTTGTTCAGTGTCTGCAATGTGTTCAGTGTTGTACAAATGTTCTTTTGTCATGCTTTGGTCTCTGCCATCAGCTCTGCACAGGCAGATCTCTACAGATGCGTGATACAGATCCTATTTTAGTAGGACACATCCTATTAAACTCGTACGGAGAAACAGGACTGTAAAAATCTGTAAGCAGTAACAGGGACCCTGTGCAGATTCAGATTGCTGCCTGGACAGATGGGGATGCAGACCCAAGCCAAGCATGAGATTGTGCCCTTGGTCATTTGCACAATAACTCTGAAGTCTCTATTCATTCTGCCTTGCTAAATCGCTAGAGAATCAAGTGTTCTTCACTTCAGAGACAAAGAGGACAACAACAAAAGGTTTCAAAATACTATCAGTCCATAAGAATGGAGTCAGTTTGGGTGGTGTGTTCCCCAGCTAGCTTGCAGAAAATCTGCAGACTCAATACAACACTTTTCCTTCCCTACATGTGCAGCGTACATTATTTGTGGCCTTTGCTTTGAGTGACTAGCAGTGACACTAACACACAGAAATTTTAACCACACAAAAATTAAAGATGTCATTTGATCCCAGTGCACTTTGGTCTTTGTCAGTGTTGCACTTACATCTAGGCCACGAGATTACGAGTGATGCCAGTGAGGTTCTGACTTCTGAGCTGCTTGTTCCAGAGGGAGCAATAAGAAACGTCTTGTTTGGTCGTTTGGAGCAGAAGACCCATCCTAGGTTTATTAGCCTGACTTCTATTCTTGTATGCCCCTCTCTCTATTGCACTGGCATCAGGAAATTTTTAGAGTGGGTGTTCATGGTATTTTCTGATTGATTGGTTTTTTCCCTCAGAATGGGCTAGAGATGTTTGGAATTGAATCTTTTCTATTTAATTGTACGTTTTTAAAGCTCAGTTAAATATAGGATAACCCCATTCATTTGTAAGCACTAAGCGAGTGTCTCTTAGATGGCTTGATGATCCTACTGCCACTGGGTTTTGGTTTTGGATGAATAATAAGCATTTCTCGTTGTGAAGCACTTAGCAAGTATGTATTACAACAGTCAGCCTAACAAAGGATTGAGTACAATAGAAAAAAAACAACCCTTTTCAGTTTATCTAGATAAATTTTCAGAACAGTCATTAAAAAGAAAGCTTGAAGCATCATGACCAGAGTTTTATTGCTGCAAGCAATAGAAGGCACACTGGAAGCTTGATTATATTTGTTCTCTTTGCTAGAACAAAGACAAGTACGGGAAAAGTCAAACAGGAAAAGCTTAAAAGAAAATAATATATATATTAAAATCATATTTTATTAGGTTATTAAGCTTGAGCCAAAATACAAGTACAAATGCAGAAGAGCTATATGCAGTCCATTTGCTTCCAGCATGACTCAGTATGTGTGACCAATGTGTATTTCAGGAGATGCTAAAGCTTTCAATTATCGACATGATTTTCACAGTCGCAAGCATCCTGCTAATTGATTTTTTCCGTGGACTGTGTGTCCGATATTTAAGTGATTGCTGGTGCTGGGATCTAGAAAGCAAGTTTGTAAGTACAGTCTTTATTTTATCAAACTAAGGTGCTGAAGATAGCTATGCTCCTTCCCTGACTACTGAACATCCTTAAAGCCTTTCAATGGATAAATAATTTCTTGGTAGCACACATCTGTAAAGGCACATCTCGCACTGAGTTTAAATCAGAGGGCACAGCGTAAATGCTGAGATTGGGTGTTTTTCTCAAGCCTACTCCGATGGCCGTGGCGCAAAAATCTTTGTCTTTCTCAAAATGAAATGGTGGAGCAGTCCCAGAGTCAAGAGATGAGACAGAGGGCATGGTGTTGCTCCCCACATCCTCTCTTCTGTAGCTGTAACATCTATCCATAAGGCAGACAGTGGACCAAGAAATAACAACCAAAAGCTTAGAGCCCTTTAAGAAAATTGTGGTTAGTAATATTGGTTAGCAAGAAACTGTTGGCTTGAAAGGCCAAGGGCTGTTCTTTGTCCTCAACTAAAGATGTGAAGTAAACTAGAGAGAAATTAATTTATTTAATCCTCTGCTGCAGAGTAGGTTTTATGGTGTTCCCACTGCCTGCCAAAAGTTGGTATTTGATCTGGGCGCTTCAGGCTACGTGCTGGCTGCAAACTGCTTCAGTCAAATGCTTCTAATAAATTATCTGAGAAAAAGATTAAGACAAAGTATTCATCCTACGCTATGTTCCTTGTAGCCAGAATATGGAGAATTCAAAATTGCAGAGAATGTATTGCATCTGGTCTACAATCAAGGAATGATCTGGTATGTAATCAATAAGTGACTTTTCTTGTCTTTTGTTGGCTGATTACTGAGTCAATCTGATGATTTCCAACGAAACCTGTTCAAGTAGGATATTGGTAATGTAGTCTTTTACACTTTATTATAACAAGAGATCTTTTGTTGATAGTGAGCTGTTGTTTACTTGGGGTTTTCTTTTTTCATATGTTCTTTTGCTACTAAAATTGCTTCTGACAACACTGAGCACTGACATGATGACATTTTTCCAGGATGGGAGCTTTCTTTTCACCTTGCTTACCAGCATTCAATGTTCTCAAGTTGATTGGACTCATGTACCTGAGGAGCTGGGCTGTATTAACGTGTAATGTACCCCATCAGCAGGTTTTCAGAGCATCTCGGTAGATCAAAATAAAAACAAAAGATAAAGAACAAATCAAATGCAAACAATGGAAATGTCTTCTGTGCATAGGAACAAAATGACAGGAGATCTTAGCTCTGAAAGATGACGATCAAATTTGCCAGTAATACTGACAGCAAAGGTCTGGGGTGGGGTGGGGGGGAACCCAAACCAGAAACTGGGGAGTTTCTAAAGCAAGGTAGTTAAAGATATGCAAGAACTGAAAACTATGTCAGGAAATATTCCTAGATCAATATACGTGGCCTACTACAAATGCATTATTGCCATACCAGTCTGAGCGCAATACTACACGTTAACTGTTGCAAGTCCTATTTCTTGATGTTTCTTTCTTTGAACGCTCTCACGTATCTGCTTGTGTCTGTTCCACCACACAACAGATTTCTTCTATCATGATGAATATCTTAATTGTTTACCCAAAACAGAAATAATTCAGGGCATCTTTAAGTCTTAAGAGTGAGTTATTTCTAACACGTTTTGAAGATGAATCAACTTCTGCCACTGTTCTTTTTCTCCCCCAACACAGCCAGGCAGTACAGTCAGTTTTTACAGGCTGCTATAAATCGTTCTCTGGCTGCAGCCGTGTATCTGGAAACCGGTGCAAATAGGATTTTGATCATTAAGAGTCTGTTGAAACTGTCTCTGTTCAGACTTTCTAATCATAGCAGAATGATTTTGATCTTTCAGAAATGTAGATCTTGAACTTGTTAGGTAGACACAGACTTGCAGCTTTTATGTTGCCTCTGTTTTTCTCTCTGATTAGTATAATCTGAAACATGTTACACCTTCTTGCAGATCCAATAATTTCTACTTGGCCATGTTGCTGTTCATGCTGTTCTTGTGCATGTTACCAACAATTTTTGCTATTGCCCGATATAAGCCATCTTTAAGCTGTGGTCCCTTCAGGTAAGTCATAATGGACTAATGAAAATTGCAGAGATTTTATTTCACCCTCTCACAGCAAATTAATCAGGTTCAATAATACCCAAATTATTCATTAAAAAAAATTTAAAATTTGATAGGATAATCTCTTTCTGCTTGACGTTTTGCTTTATATACATGGTTCAGTTTTTTATGTGTATGTAATTCAAACAATCTAGCACCCATCACCAACTTGTGTCTCAAGTTAAGCACCCTCCAAGCCTGGCCAATACGTTTCTGCTTCGGAAAAATTGTTAAAAAGCAAATAATGAACAAGTTGCTGCTTTTGGTTGGTTGGTTGGTTGGTTTGTGGGGGTTTTTTTTTTCCCCCTTTTCCCACTATACTGTTCCCAACTAGGTTTTGGATGAAACTCCTTGTTTACTCAGTGCAACACCGCTTAATAAATTGAAGTACCTAGGATTTCTTACAACTTAATTTTACCTTCTTTTTTTTCTCCCTCTCTTGTAGTGGACAAGAAAAAATATATGATATTGTTTCTGAAACGATTCAGAATGATTTTCCCACCTGGTTTAACACAGTGATCACTTACATCAGCAGCCCTGTGGTTGTCCTCCCTGCACTACTGCTTTTATTGTAAGTACTCTGGTTTTCACAGGCAGATTAAATTGATTGTATTAATATTGGCCTTATCTGTGGAGAGTACAACGTTGATACTGAGGGACACTGCTTTATTGTAATTTTACTAAGCATATCTGAAAAACGCCACACTCCAATTTACTGAATATATGGTATATGAATCAGATGGGAATGAGAATATGTTAAAGATTGTCATTACATTTTCAAAAGGAATTTCTTGTTCTGGAATACCATGTTGGAGCAAGTTCTCTATACTGTGTCAAGGCTAGCAGTGCTGCTGGTTCCAAGAGGTTTTAAGATCCTTCTGCCCTCTCAAGAGCTGCTCAGAAATAAATTTTCCATTTCCTCATGGTCATTAGTTCAATTTATGACTGTGAACAGGGCTCAATCTGTCATTTAAAGAAGCTACTTGGTTATCCTGATTTCTGACAAGATAAATCGATTATGAAGGTCTGCTCTTAAGTGTTAATGTAATATAACTTGCTGCAGACTTTCCAGTGGAAGTCCTTTCTTACTCTAGTTTCTAAATAATTGTTTGCAGCTGGGAATTACTATTTACTTTGAGTTGTTTGAAATTCACTTTGCTTCTATGAAGTATCATTTGTCTACATTTGCATCATTTTTCCCCCCGTGAACTACAGAGGAACGCAGAGTTTGTCCCACCAGTGGGCTTTTCAGACAAATTAAAAAGACTGATGCAATATTTCCTATTTGTAGCTTCTACCTCTAAGGTCCCAGCCATGTAAATATGAACAAATTGAAGTAGATCTATTGACTGCTTCAAACTGATGGCTGAGCACATGCGTAAATGTTGGTGGTTTGAAGTCTGGCTGTAAGACTTCACTACATCTGAAAGCCAGTGTCATCCATTGTGTCAGGCCAGATCTGATCTCAGTTGTACCCATGTAAACAAGGTGTTATTCCAGTCAGTCACCAAAATTACATTGGTATGAGCATGCAAACTCAGCTGTAATTCTGCTGTCTCTGTTCCGTTAATATTTATCATAACTTTCATTTTTGAGAGTGTCCAGAATTTAAACAAACAAACAAAAAGCTAGAAATGTGCACCGGGTTACATACACAATGAAAAGACCTGCAAAAAACACAGGCACAAGTAGAACTGCTGTTAAATCTGCTTTCAGTGTCATTTCTTCTTCATGTATGTCTACCTGAAAGCAGGCTGTGATCCATTATCACGGTATAAAGGAAACGCTACAAAGCACTGACTGAACCTGTACATCATTTTGGTGACCTATAAACCTTCAAAGAGAAAACTGTCAAGAATGTATGAAGTGACTCATAATCACCTGTCTCACTTCCAGCATGCTCATCTATTACCTACAAAGTATTGCAAGATCATTAAAATTCACCAACAATCAACTGAGAATGAAGATCCAAACAGTAAGTCCAGCTCAAAGAAAGCACTTTTTCATGTAATTTGGTGGGTCTTCAGTAAAGTACTAGCCTAATTAAATCTCTAAAGTCACTTCCAGTGTTTCACAATGTAAAACCAATCCTGTATTTTTCATCCTTATACAGCAGTGGATTTGCTCTCTAATCCATAATAATTTACTGCTGCTCATTCTTCTGAATGTATTTTAGGAAAGAACTGAAGATAAGAAAAAGGTGGCTCAGATGGCGGTAGGTAAGTTGGTGAGCTTTAGAAGTGCTACTATTAATAAAGCATTTCATGCAAACCCATTTTGATTTCTCAGACATACAAGAAAGTTCAGCTACATTTGAAAACCTGTATTTTCTGTAGAGTCCTCCTTTTAGATGGTTTTTGAGCTTGACTTAATCTTGGCAGCACTGACAGACAAGGTGTGTGTAGCTTACACCTTGGTTCTGCTGGGCTCTTTGCACTGGGATTTTCCTGCTTTTACCAACCAACAGGGCAGAACCTGGGAGGCATCTCTGATGATTCAAATCACTTCAGACCTTGTGCAAAATTCAGAGGTGAGGAGGAAGGGAGTAGCCCTTATTCTTTGACCTGAGATGGCCAAACATTTCATAGGCAACTGAAAGATTTTAGACTTAATTATCTACTGTGCCTGAGGGAATCTGAACCTGCACCTTCCACTTCCCAAATTTTAACAATGAGAAACCACCGAAAGGACGCTGTCCTTCCAATACCTCCCAGCGAAAGGAACAAGTAAAAATTTGCCAAGTGAAAGACAAGACATGATTCAGTAGCCTTATGGTAAGACCTTAATGCTACTTGTGACCCCCTTATAGCTCTCCAGCGGACACATAAATGGTGAATACTAGATGGATAGCAATACAGTGATCAGGAGTAAGGGCAACGAGGTATGTGTCCCTGTGGGATTTCCTTTGTTACAGAAACAAAATTCAGCTTTTGGCTCTGACCAGCACAGTCACTGGAGCCAGTTTGCTGACTTCAGCCACCTTCATATTGGAAGAGGTGTACATTGTGAACTAAAGTGGGGCTCTTAAAAAGAGATGTTGGCTTGTTGCCCAGTTGGGACTCCTACAGTGCAATGTCCAGTGTTTCTGCTATGTTCCCCAATACTATGTCTGCCATCTACCACAGTGTGCCAGTCCATCCCTTTGTCACCATGTCTCCCACTGCGAGACCAGTTTCTCTTTTCCAAACACAGTGAGTAGGGTTCTGTTAGCATTGGATCCCTGACTGAACGATGAATTTGAGCTGCTGCATTTAAACAGCAGCCTCTAAATTTAGAGACCTGGATGGTTCCTGTAACAATTTCTGTTTTCTAGCCAGAATTCAAAATCTGGAAGGGAATGACAAGAGACCAGAGCAAGAAAGTGATATTATCAGCCAGGAGTCTTCTGTTCGGTCCTCGACTCCCCGAAAGAACGGCAGTGTCTTGAACTTTGAATCTCCTGTGAGCAAAGGCACCAGAATACAAACCATTTCCCAGTCTGTGCCCCAAACTGTGCCCTCAACTGATGTTGCAAGACCTGTCAACGCAACTCCCACAACTTCATCCTCTTTAACGCCAGCTCCCTCAGTATCGAGTGTACAGAAGCCAAGAAACGATCACATCCCAAACAGGCAAGACTGCTTTGGTTGTGAAATGGCATTTCTTCCAGCAGCTCCACAACATAGCTGTGTATTCAGACTGTCTGGAGCAGTAAGACAGCTGAGGAATTTTTTAAAAGCAGATTCATTCATGTGTACTAGTCAGATTGCTGGTGACACCACCTGCTTAACCTTAACTGAGATGGGATTATAAAACTTTTGAAATTAGGTAGTTGACAAGAGTTTACCCACACCTCAAGCAAAGGTAAATACTCAGCTTCCCCTCTGGCATATAACTGAAATAGTTTGTGCGGGATATACTGTTCCCCTGAACCAGACAGACACAGTAAGGGTGAAGGAGCTCTGTGCAGAAGGCCTCTGCAGGCTGAGCTGTGGGACAACCTGTTTTGGAGATGTTGGTTCAGACGGCAGACTGATGCTTTAAGCTACCTGGTTTTGTCTGAGTGATTGGATAAAGAGCGTTTTTAAACAGCTCCCTGAATAATAAGAAAACGGAGTGGGAACGTACCCTGAGAGGTCAATTGTCTGCTGCCTTTTCCCTGGGAAGAACAAATGTATCTCCCAATTTCTAGGGTATGTTTCTTGAACCATTCCTAAAAACTTGGAACAATGGAGATTCCATAATCTCCACCCTTACAATCTAGTGTTTGACTTCCAGAGCAATGGATTTTTTTATATGTATTAATTAGATTGATAGATGAGTGTATTCCTCAATATTTCCTTCCTTGTTTTCCTTCCTAAAGGTACTCAAGCGTTGTGCACGGGAGCGCAAGCGAGCTCTGTAAAACAAAGTCCTACACACCGGTGACTTTCAAAAAGCACACTGATGTTCATTCTGAGCCTCTCTTCAGAAAAGGCATTCGGCAGGTAAATCCGGATGCCCTCGGGGCAGGGGCTCCCGTTTTTGTGGGGCGCAGACCGTATGCTACCAGGTACTTTCTTGTTAACGAAAATGAGTCCCGCAAAAAATCACTCCGTTCTACCTCCCGACTCCAAAGGCACTTCAGAAAGGATGAATCGGGAGATATTATTGAGTTGTATCCACGCAACGTCAGAAGATACGTGGTTCGAACACCACACCAGCTCTATTCCCCTCATCCTAGTGAAGATGAGGAGGATGAAGAGGAACTTAGGAGAGAGTTCATGAGATCTCACCGCCCTCGCTCACTGTCTGATCTTCGCCCAGCACCACGATTTTACATTGGGGAACGTGCTGATGGCCACGTTCTTATGAGCAAGGACCTAGCCAGAGTGCAGTACAAATCCTGGGATGATGGTTTTGAGCTGGACCTGGACAGGCCTCCGTATGCTTACAAGAAAGTGCACTTGAACTATCCTGAGCCCCGTGTGAAACCAAAATCAAAGCAGAAGCTGGAGCAATCTCTAACGGAATCTGATTCCATTTCCATCGAATCCAGCAGCGATCCGCAGAACAGCGGCAATGACCAGTATATCCAGGTCATTCATAGCAAGGAAAAGTACCCGAAACCTGGGACAAAACTCACCAAAAAGAAATCAAAAAACAGTGTTGATCTAAATGAGCCTAATGAACTGGTGTGCTCAAACGTCTGAGAGCGTGCCTCAACCTTGCTGTGTTTTGAACAGATGTATGTGCGTTGGGTGCGCTCGCTGTTTGAGGTCTACTTCACAACAACAGTGCGTGTAGCCATTTGAGGTGGGAAAAGCATAGTTAGCCTTGTGCTTCGCTGTTAACGGTACCTTGCTTTAATATCCCAATTAGTATGTTGCAAACCTGGGTTACTTACTGTTATGCGGTTAAAAAAACAAAACAAAACAAAAAACCAACAACAACAAAAAACCCCACCACAACAAAAACCCCTCACCTACTGGAAAATCAAAAGCTATGTACTTGGGGCACTTTAATTAAACCAGTACAAAAATACATCAGATGAGGCTCTCTGTCTCTTTGACACAGTCACAGCTAAAAATGCTGCCGCTGGTAAATCAGCAGGTAATCGGCTTCTTAGGAATAGCTAACTGCTATTTACAGTACAATTTATGACATCTTGACATGCCGAGTTTGAATATGGTTTAGTTCAAACAAATCAGCAATAGGTTAGTTGCGGAGAACAGTGAGTTCCTTCAGAGCGCAGGCCACGGGCAGTGGCGCTGTTTGATGGTAGCAATGCGTGCCTGCCTTCCAGAGGAAAGCCTCACTCTTGTGTTAATCGTCTGGAGAGAGTCCTCAGCCCAGTGCGATACGCTTCACTGTGCAAGCTTTCTACCCATGGCTTTCATTACTCCTAATTCAATCCTGTCCTGGTTTTTGCGCACCACTGCAATTTTACGCCTTCTTTAGGTGCTGAAGACTGCTCTTTTTTCACGCTGTTTGGATTACCGTTGGCCTTTGCCCAGCACTGCGCCGGCTCCTTCCACTCAGCTCCCCCAGGCCGCGCTGTGCTGTGCAGCCAAGGGCCGCAGGGAGGCCGGACGCCTCCCGGGCGTCTCACTGGCCACCCGCAGCCCCAGGGCCGGCAAGGGATGTGCGGGCACCAGCTGGCATGGCTGCCCCGCGGCCGGGCTGGCACTGGGTGCGCGGGGTCACCTCAGGCTGCTGCCCGGAGGGGAGGCCGCTGTTACCGGGAGAGCCGCGCCACGGCCACCTGCGGCTCCTGGATGGCCGACCCCAGCCCCGCCGCGAATTTCCCCC
>VWZZ01004900.1:41284-57205 GCA_013399095.1 Psophia crepitans | reverse complement strand
TGGAATTTCCTGTATTCCAGTTTATTCCTGTTGCCCCTTGTCCTGTCTATGGACATTATTGAAAAAAGTCTAGCCCCATCCTCTCGATATCAACTCTTCAGATACTTACAAGGACTGGTGAGATCCCCTCTCAGTTTTGCCTTCTTCAGGCTAAACAGACACAGATCTTTCAACCTTTCCTCATAACAGAGATGCTCCAGTGCCCCAGTCATGCTCGCAGCCCTCTGCTGGACTCTCTCCAGCAGTTCCCCGTCCTTCTCAAACTGGGGAACCCAGAAATGAACACAAAATTCCAGATGTCGGCTCACCAGGGCAGAGTAGAGGGGAAGGATAACCTCCCTCGACCTGCCGACCACGGTCTTCTTAATATGCCCCAGGATACCATTGCCCTTCTTGGCCTCGAGGGCACATTGTTGTCTTATGGTTAATATGTTGACCACCAGGACTTCCAGGTCCTTCTCCACAGCGCTGCTTCCCAACCTTAACCTGTTCTGGTGCTTGGGGTTATTCCTCCCCAGGTGCACAACCTTGCCTTTGTTGAATTTCATTAGGTTCCTCTCCACCTTCTGCCTCTCTACCCACCTCTCCAGCCTGTCCAGGTCTCGCTGAATGGCAGTGCAGCCTTCTGGTGTGTTGCCCACTTCTTCCAGTTTAGTATCATCAGCAAATTTGCTGAGGGAACACTCTGTCCCTTTTTCCAGGTCATAGATGAAGACGCTGAATTAGACCGAATCCAGTACTGATCCCTGGGGCACACCGTTAGCTACAGGCCTCCAACTAGACTCTGTGCCACTTATCACAACCCTCTGGGCCCTGTTGTTCAGCCAGTTCACAATCCGCCTCACTGTCCACTCATGTAACACAAATTTCCTAAGCTTACCTAGGAGGATATTAAGGGAGACAGTGTCAAGAGCCTTGCCAAAGTCAAGGTAGACAACATCTCCACTGCTCTCCCTTCATCTACCCAGCCAGTCATGCCATCATAGTAGGCTATCAGATTGGTCAATTCAAGGATAACATCATGTTGCTTCTATCATGTGCCCCTGAATATCATGTAAATTTTTACTGTAATCTAAAATAAGGGCTGTGGTCAGGGAAGACTCACTCAGTCTCTACAAAGTGTAATACTCTAGTCTTGTCTCCATGTTTGTCAAAGTTAATGATGAAGGCAAAAGTCTTCAAAAGTGAAGAACCAGCAAAATTCAGAAGTGAAAACAAATTAACACAATACAAGTTCTGGGAGCTATCAGTTGACTGCAGCCAAGTGGATTTTGTTTTGTTTTGTTTTGTTTTTCAGTTATTCTCCTCCTGAGGGAGAATAAACTGATCAGACTTATTGTTCTACCCTTTGGGTGGATGGGCACTGTTCAACAATAAAAACACTATATGAATAGATTTACCGCTTTTCTTGTACTCTGCAAGAAATGGAAAGCCACAGATGTTTTTGCCTTGTTTTTTTCTTTCTTAAGAAGAGGAAGGATAGCTGGTTTATTATTTGAAAATCTTGAGACATGGATTCTTCTTACCCGAAACCATGGAAAGTAATGATGTGCTCCTGATCATCACATGCTACACTCTCTAATCTCTTTTTCCCATAGCTTTTCACTTTGCATGTTTCTTAGGGGAATATTTTGGGTATATTTTAATTTCATTCAGGTATTTTGATGTTTTTTCCCTAAGTTAAAATAAAACCATATATATACACATCAATATACACATATGCGTATCTGTATATAACCTGTGTCTATATGAAAACAATGAAGAAGAATAAAATGTTCCCTGCCCATTTCTCAAAGTTGTGCAAAATTTTTGACATGGCAGTTTACAAGACAAAACAAACTTTAAGAAAGTGTACCGAACATGAACATCCAACAACTTTCCAGAAACATTCACGGAACTGGAAATAGGTTTAAACTGGAAATTCACAACTTTTGTACCACAACAGCACTCCCTGTTGTGGGATAGCAGTATTGTAACAATCCTGGCTTGCTCAAGACTGTTCAGAAATCAGGAAAAAAAATAATCACTTTTTAACTGCTCCCTATTCAGGCATCTGACAACCTTCTCAAACTTTTCTACATATCTATCCTTACAGTATATTTCCCTGTTCTACCAGTTTGACATTATGGTGTCACTTGATAATAAAAGTGGCAAGTCATTTCCTTTTCCAGACTCTCTAGCCATTCTTAATTAATTCTTCCACTCTTTTAATACTTAATTTAAATGTATGTTCCTGTATTCCTGTTTTTTCTAAGTTCCTTAAAATTCAGTGGTAGCTATTCATAAATTATATTATTTGACAAAAGATTATTTTATAAGCAACTTTTCAGACGCTTGAAAACTTTCAGCTGTTTCTAAGATTATGACGCCACCAGTTCTGACTTTGGAAGTGGAAGAATGAGCTTGAGCACCACCTCACATTAGTACATCCTGATAGATATAAGGAGCACTTTTCATCACATGGACTCTGTCTAAAAGGAAACTCAAGACCAGAGACAAGGGCTGGTGAGACCATAATTCAAAATAGAACTAATACCACCCTCATTTGTCCTTGTTCCAAATCTACTTAGGTAAGCTGATGTCAGTGGGAAAAACACTATCCTTTATTACCTTTTGAAGTTTTATTTGTTGGTCTCTGAGGGAAAAAAGAAAAAGAATTGTTCCAATGTAGGAGCAGAATTAGTATCCTTTGTCATAAGTCCAACTCTTTAATTCTGTACTGATCCTGCATGTGTGTTCAAGTGAACAAATGTGTATTTTGACCCTATTCAACTCTTCTTGAATTTAGTGAAGAGATGCCCATTGGCTTCTGTAACTGTTAGCGAGGGTTACAATCAATCCTTCCTTTTCTCTGAGCTAGTCCTATACCAAAAAATGTGGGAGATGTCCACGCAGTTTCCAGAGGTTTGGACATCACTAGTTACTAAGAAGTAGAAGACCTCAGAAAGAAGTAGCGTAAAAATAACCTTTACATAGTGCGTAACTTTGAATTGAAACTGGTTATTGCAGCTGGTGCAGTGCTTTTCAGTTTGACTTTCACAGCTGAGCACAAAGCGGAAAAAAATCCATTTGTAGTGTTCACAGTGCCGAAAGAAGGCTGTCGATCAATAAGCAAAGTGCAATGTGTGCTACCCCAAACCTTGCAGACCTACAAAAGCCTTTTTTGGCATTGGTGTAGTTACCAGTGACATGTAAGAAATGAACTAGATATCTCACAAAATATAATCGTATTATCGACGTTCAAAGGAAGAGTGGCTTGGCCTGAGTGAGATGTACATCTAGTCTATAGCTGAGACTGATCGCCAAGAGATCAGCTTTACAAAAGTCCCTGACAGGCTGATAATTAGTTATAGCTGTCTATGTGACTGCTGCTTTACAACTGCCCTGTGGGCAAACGCTCCCCATCCTACGCAGCCGCTGTGCAGTGTTTCTGGATGGAGTGAGAACAAGCTCTTCTCACCCAGAAGGACTGTCTGGCTCCTTGCAATAAATCATTGCAGTTCAGGCTGTATTTGATAGCCTGCATACCAAGCCCCGATGTGAAATCCCGTGAAATTACTGGAGACCTCTGATTTGTCTCAATAGTCTTTGGATCACAGCTCACACCCCTGTGCTCACAGCCTCCAGTGAGCCTGTATACAAGGAAAAGAAAGCCCAAACTAAACACCTCAGCTTCTCATCGTTGTCTTTAAGTGCCCATTTCTAATTTGCAAAACAAGATGTTGTTTTAGATGTTGTTCATTAGCTGCTATTGCAGAATGAGCTGTTCATGGTATCCTTTAAATTAGGACAATAAACGATGTTGCTTTCCTTAGTGCCTCCAAACATCACAGTCATTTATATCAGAGCTCATAAATTTGTCAAAATTCATGTCCTAAGACATGGCCCTCTTCATAATCTCTTTGAAGAGATACAGGAGGGAAGAGTGGCATGTGTTTGTCTTGGACAGAGAAATTTGTATTTGCAGTATTTGCCTGTAAAAATCGTGTTTATAAAAATCAATTTTCTGTTGATTATTATGTTCTTCTGAGAATTGTAATAGCAATTTAGTTGCAGGGTGCTACAATGTAACACAAACCTTTGAAAGCTGTTTCTTACGCTTGTTTAAAGGGAAGAAAAAATAATTGAAGCATCAGGCACGTCCTATCTATAAAAGAGCTCAGGCTCGGTGGGAGCTCACCTGGAATGGAGAGGCTCTGTGGAGTTCAGAGGGGTGGCTGCACGGGAAACAGACTCCATGGCACTTCTGTTCCAGGGAAACTGCTCGGACTTGGCACAGTCCATGCGCATCCTCAGTTCTTCAAACACATTTGGGCAGCCCATTCTCATGGCTTTCATGAGAGCCATGGTCTCTGCCTACCTTCCCTGGCACACAGGGATGACAAGGCTCACTCACCTGCGTAAAAGTCAGGCTTAACCTCCAAAATGTCTGCAGTCTCGCTTGTGACATTAAAAAACAGTAAGTTTAATGTTGTTCCTGGGATTTCAGAATAGGGGACTGTAACAGCAATACAAGGCTCATTGCAAAGTCTAGCCTATGCTGCAGAAAAATGCAAACTGACAGGAAAACAAGGCTTTATTTCAAGGATCACTGAACACTTCAAGTGACCTAGAGGTTTGGGTTTTTTCCTAAACTTGGTACTGCTTGTACTTTATGTGATAACCCGTCTTTCCTCACAAAGAGTTGGATCTCATAAAGTTCCTGCTTCTGAAATGAATCTGCCGCATGTGCCTTGCTGGAGCGCTGCTGAACTCTCACCTGCATATTCCATCTCTCTTTCCATTACGAAAGTCACAGGATTTAGTTGCACTAGGCTGATTGCTAGCTTTCCTTTTTTTCCCTGGATTTCCAGAGTATGAAAGTGAGGAAAGTTTGTAACTATAATAAATGCTACAAATTTTATGCTACAGTACCAGTCACTCTTGAAGTACGAAAGAAAACCTCAGTAGAGAGGAGGTAACGTGTAGGGTGAGACATCCTGGCTTAGTAGAATATATTGCCCTATGTGATGAACTTTCTGTGACCAGCTAAAGAGGAACTTGGAGTCATTGACTGACTCTGGGTAGTAAATAAAAAAGGGAAAAGTTGTTTTAGTGGGGATTTAACGACTCCTTTTTCTGCAAATTAATCGGGGGCCGATGTTAATACCAACAGACTGTTTCTCAGTAGGAGTGCTACGGTATTTTTCATTTCCTGAAAGCAGCAGGCTGCAGTTGGTGTGTGCAGTTTCACAGCCCTTTGGACAGTAACGTGGCAGCAAAATTTCTCATTTGGTAATAACAAGACCAGGGAAAAAAGGTAAACCTAAAAAAAAAACCAAAACCCCACCAACTGCAAGCATGGAGATTTCTAGGATTATTTCACTAAGATTCTTAGTACTGTTATGTTAAGGCACCAATGTCATCCGTTTTAAGTAGGGCACACAAAATTTTGAAGAGGATAATATTGTATTCTGTGGCCTTTATGTGGAAATTTAAAGTAAGTGGGTAATATTGTTTCGCCCAGGCTGTGATGTGGTACAGCTGAGATGATTCAGCACTCACTTCAGCACAAAAGTGCTTGAGTGTCACTCTGAGGTCCTCTTGACATCATTCTGTCATTATAAATAAGACTTTGGTCTTTGAATTTTACGAGTCCTCAGTGGATTCTCAGCTGCCATGGAATTAGCTCTGCCTACTGGGTTCAGTGGAAACACGTCACTACAGCTGCTGAGGGTCTGGTCCAAAGTATATTGCAAGAAAAGGTGAAAGTCAGCTCGATTTGAAACTGTCACCTCAGCCTTAAACCCTGACACTATTTCTAGTCGTTTGCTGTTAGTCACACAACATGGCTGACACGAGGAGTTGAGATGAAAGGGGGAGGAGTGAAACATTGGTACTGGACTTCTTGCTGAGAACGCTTATTTACGAAAATATATAAAAATTGTCGATTTATCTTAACTGTTCTTTCTTTTTTCACTGCAGAGTTTAAATGATGATAATTTCTGCAGTGCATCGAGTACCTGTTTTAGAACTACCAAGGGTGGCAGAGCAATGTGCAGGATACCAAAGGTGAGACTATCAGTCAAGCAAACCACCCAGAAATGGTTGCACACTCTTCCTGTCTCAGGTGATATTCATTCCAGGTGTTATGCAAAAAAACAGCATGGAAGTCCTCCCGACTTCCAGACTTTCACAAGACTATGCAAACAGGATCAGTGGCATGAAGATCAGAGGTGGGCATGCTCAACCCCTCTGGTCTGGAGGAAGCCATCCAGCACAGCCATATCTAGAAGCGAGTCCTAGTGGACGCTGTTGGGACAGTAAGTGGAAGGAGCGGGCAGGGCGTTTGAAATAGACAAAAGGAGATTGTTTGTTCACACAATATGTAGTAACGCTGTGAAACAACTTGCTGCTGGCTGTTGTGCAGGCTGGGTGCTCGGACTGGGTGGATGAGTTAAAAAAAAACAGCCAGGGAGGTTTATGGAAGAAAAATCTATTGAGGGACATGGAAGTACAGAAGCTGTAATTCAAAGGGGGATGCAAGCTTATTCTGTACAATTACAAATTTTTTTTTATTTCTTTTATAACAGCCACTGGGATTTGGTTTTTATAAGAACTTTAATTAAATAATCTAAACTCTACTTTGTGATTTTCCTATGTTTCTGGCAAGAAGCAGTAGTATAGGATAGAACTGCTTAATTTAATTAGAATACCACCTCCTCTTGTTTTTTGCTTCAGCTAATACATTTAATTGTTCCATGTCAGCTAGAAAAAAGTGTGGGGCATCATTTAAATAATTCCTTAAACTTCCCTTCTCATTTGCATTACAGTGAAGCAATCAGATCTGTAGTGTTGGGTATCAAGTCTGCACACATCTAGTCAGAAAATCGGGGCACTATTTCTATCCTGAATGTTCAAATGCAGCTAAACTACCATTAAATTGGAAATGCACATATGCCATCCTGATATACTGCCTAATGCCTTCTTTTTTTCATCCTTTTTTTTTTTTCCCCTCAGTGAAACACCATCTTGCTAGCTGAGCTGACAAAAGCCTCACACAGAGGTGACTAGCACCCAAAATCTTTGGGCCAAACCGAGGAGAACACAGGAGTGGTCGGTAAACAGGAATGTTTTTCCATGGCTGATTTTCTCATCTGTTACAAGAGCAGCTTCACAACTGCAGAAAGGGACAAAGTCTCCCTACAAGAATGGTACCATCTACCAGAATGGTGTTGGCAGAAAGTTATGTATTTTACCTGGTAGTACTCCATAAAAGTTTCTGGCACCATGACATTGATTATGGCGAATAAGCAGTTGCTGTCGTGGCCCTGCTTGAGCCCTGCTGCTTTGCTTTACAGTGCTCCGGAGACACGGTTCTTTTTCTTTCTCCTTGCTTTTTTGTAGTCTGGTCAAATGGTGGATGACTGGGATCAAAACTGCTCATAAGTTTAGAGATTCTGAGCAGGGGCATCCTAGAAATAGACTGAAAGCCCAGAGGCAGCTTTTTCTCTGGCTTTATCTTCGCTTCAAATACTTCAGCAATAACACCCAGCATTTTTCTTGCAATACAATTCCCTGTACAGATTTGATATCACAGGAGCACTTCCAAAAGGGCTTAGTGTCACTTTTCCCACTTCACACATGTGTAGCCTAACAGAATCTGACTTAAAAGTGTAAAAATGAGGTGGATGATTTGCAGCCATGTCTGCGATAATGGTTACGAGGACGGTTGCGTGTAACATAGCTGTTTTATTCTAACCACCTGTCCATGGGCCTGGCTTATAACCTCCATAAACAACCGCAAGCTGGACTGGTCAGATCTGGTGCCTGAAAGGTGGTAGCACATTTTTTTAAAGTTTCGTTTTCTTCCTCCTGACCTGCAGCTGGAATAGGTATTTTATGTCAAAATCTCTGGCAGCTTTGTAACAGGTTCATCTCCAGATGCTTCACTGAAAGCCGCTTTCCCATTGCTATTGATGTTGAGCTGGCAGCACTTTGAGGAGGATTTCAGGATTTCCTTAATCACATCTAGCTGCTTTTTTGCCACAGGCAAGCTGGTGTTAACAACATGGTTGGGGATCTTTGCATTTTCTTTCCAGGCTTTAGAACCAGGCCAGAACAGACAGACCTTGCCAAGAGAGATTTCTTATCAGGACTCAGCTTTGCCTGGCATTTGTTATGCCATTATGCTACTGGACATGGTATCTGCAGCACCTGAACAGGGCTGTTATCATCTCCAGCCCATGGTGATCTTCATGGTCTAGAAGACATGAATGAAAGACATGAATGAAACTGGGATCTTACGAGACAGTGGCACAGCAAAACTCAGTGAAGTCCTAGTTTCCTCTTTTACTCCAGACCTGAACTTTGCAGAGAACAACAGGAATAATACAGGAGATTTCATCATTAATTAGACCTTAATTAACCATTTTGACACTAGTTCCATCAATGGCAAGAGCCGGAAGGCTAACAGGCTGACTGGTTGAAAGCAATTTCTCACCTCTGGTCACTGAAAGAAAGACCGCAGCCTTTGGATGCTTCAACAGAGAAATTTTGGACCTCTTTTACTGAATGCACAGTAATTTCCCAACCATCAGCAGATAGAATCTCACAGGTGATGGTTTCAGTTTGGATATCAATTTCCTAAGGCAGACATCACACTGATGAGACTACCTGCTTTTTTGCTTCGGTCTTCTAAGACAAAGGCCAGCATAGCTGTGAACAGAGAAAAAGAAAGTCAACAGTCCCAGTGACTCCATTTCTAACAATTAATTTCTCGTCCACAGATTCACACCCTGTTACTTGACTTTTCAGACCATCATGAAAGAAGAGGATGAGACCACAGAGTTAACTGGACTGTTCAGCTTGCAGGGGATCAGACCTGTGTGGCTGACCGTGGTATCAAATTCATCAGTCCCCCAGTTGAAGTTACAGCAGAGTAGTGCTCTTAGCCACATTTTTTCTAAATTTGCTTATCGGTGAATATCATGTGACTGGCTCTGCAATTAAGCTGCAGCTAACTCTCAGGCATCACTGTGCAGGGAACGCTTAAGGGAAGGTGCATTATACCGTGCTAACCATAGCCACGAGAAAGACACTCAAAGGTTTTCATAAATGGCATGGATGCTTTTTTGTTCTTGAAGCACTTTTCCTTTTTTCTCGGACCTGAAAGAAGGGCAAGAAACAGTAATTCTCTCCTGCGCTTCCAGCAGACGTTCTGCCACTCCAGAGGCTGTATCTGCTTGGAGCCATTTCAGAGCTTTGCTAACTTCCTGATGTCTGAGCAAAAAAACATTAGCTGTCTGTCCTGACTCACAGAGGATGCATCTCAGACAGAGGCTTAGCACAGTTAAAGAAAAAGAAAAATAGAAACATTGTCTTTCTGCTAAAGATCTGCCTCCTCCCTCATGGCAGAGAACTGCTCCCATCAGAGCAAGGAGGGAGCAGAGGCTGGTCCCGTGACACTGAGACAAAGCACAGGAGTGATGGTGTGACAGCAAAGGTATGGATCTCATTAGCCCTAACTTTGCATCCAACACCGTTTATGTCCTGAAAGACCAAGTGAGGTAGTCAACGTGAGACCTCTTTTGTTTTCGGATTCTTAACTTCCTTTCATCTGCTAGATCACTGGGAAGGTAAATATGACAGCTAGAGTGAATGTGTTTGTCTTCCCGATTATTTGAAGCTGTTGGTGGCTGTGCTAAAATGGCTGGTTTTAAATTCTTATGAGGCAGTCAAGTTTCTTCAATATCTGACCAAAGCTGCTCTCTGCTGTTGCTGCCAACCTGTGCTGCTACGAGGTCATCTGCCACTATCTGCCCACCCCTTGGGGCTCACAGGCAGCCTGTGGCAGCCTGTCAGAGCTCGATGAGGCAGCCAATGCTGGAGTTATTTTGTCTACTTCTTTTACAGACATGAGAGGACACGCTGTTTCTACATTAGACTCACCCATTTGCTATGAACCACCGCTGGACCCTGATCTCTGCTTCATCCTTTTCTGACCCTCGTATTACCAGTCGAACAGTGAGCAGGAACAAGGGCACAGGGAAGAGGTCATGCCAGTCATGGAACAGCAAACTCGGAGGAGCCAATTAAATCCTAAAAATTCTGTGGTACTTCCGAATTCCTTTTTCAAACACTGGGGATCAAAAATGCTTCTAATTTCAACAGCCATAGTAATTTTCAACTCGGAAACGCAAAGAGTGGAAATGCAAAAAGGATCAGCAATTAATACCAGTTTGTATATCCTTGCTGCCTAGAAGAAACTATTTTCTGTGTGAGAGAAGTCCAAAGAAGCCTGTAACTGCAGGGGCTGGCAGGCTGGTAAAAAAATCAGCGATCAAAACTAAAGGAAGCCGTTGGTGAATTTGAAAATACTCTTTTAGATTAGGAATAATCAAGGCCAACACAGGGCCAATAAGGAGACAAATCACAGTGGCTATTACGCAGTACTGAGCTGAAATGTGAACCCCTGAGATGCCTCACAATGACAAAAGTTCTTCAAGTCTCATTCGTGGCGGTGGGCTAGACAAAGGAACACACGGTATGAGTTGCGGGGAATGCAGGGCGCCAGTCACAAGTCCTGCTGAGGCTGAGTGCACAAAGGTCACGGAAGCCACCAGCAGCTTTGAAACTACAGAATGAATCCTAATTAGGGAGGCAAGTGCTAGGCACCTCTTCCTTCCAACTTGAAGCCCAAGTATACAGAGAATAATGTGTGGATTAGGACAGTTTCCAAGTTGGCATGTGGTTAAAAGAGCTCATACTAATTTATCAAGATATACTGTATTACACGGTCTTTTTCAAGCTCTTCAGCAACCTTCTTTCCTTCTGATTTTAACTCCATACCACATCTGGCCCTCCGCAGCAAGGCTGTAATGACCAGTGGGGAACTAGAACGGGGGAGCACCAGCTTTCCGAGTGCGGTCCTGGGATGTCCCTCTGGTTTTGTAAGGTGTGACACAAGTAACAGTCACAGCCTTTCCAGAAGTCATTTTCTCTGAGTAGTCTGAAAAGTTTAGGCTGAAAACTCTGAAAAGCAAGATGTCATAAACAAAATGGAGTGGTTTTCTTTGATAGGGCTGTGCATCACAGCTGTACGTCCATCTCTTCATGTTAAAACTTGCACTATTCCATTCTCTGCTTTTCAGTGAAGAAACTCCCTCAAATGGCTTTGCTCTGCTCACAGGAGCTGAACGGTGTGTGGCCCAGTGATGCTGAACTGATTCTGCTCACCAGAGCCTCTCGCAGCAGAGAATGAGGGAGCGATGTTGAAAATAGGCTTTGGCAAAATTGAAAATTAACAAATCAAAATTCCTTTATCTCAGTACTGCACTGCTGCCAGAATCCCACTTTCTGTATGGACATATTTTTGGACTATTTTCTCAGGCACAGTTAACAACAAGAGCAGATCTGTGCTGTTTGTAATAACATCTCTTAATTCAACTTACTACATGTTCGGACAGTATCAGCACAGTCCTGCTCTTCTGAATGATATTTAAAAGTCTTAGGAGGTGCTTTTGGGCTGTCTGAATTTCTGATTTTGCTTTGATTTTAACTAAAAAAAAAAAAAAAAGCTGCCTAAACAAATGATTTGTTTGTTGAAGTGCATCTATCAAGGAGACTTAGTTTTATGTTATCCAGGAGAAAACTGGTGAGATAAGTCTGTCTATGGTGAGTAGGGTATTCAGTGGAAAAAAAAAGAACCATAAGGAAATTATGGTGGAACTGTAAAATCTTTGTTCCATATGCACTGAATTTATAGTGATATGAATATTTTCCACTCCACAAGGACAATTGCCAAATGAAACAATAAAGTAACAGAGATACCACCAGGATTTAGAAAGTCTCTACTTGGTCCCTTCCCAACTGCTTAAACTTGCTCTGAAACATGTATGCGTATTATGACCCTGTACAGTCAATCCTAGCATGAAAATAAATCTTGGCACCTCTGGCTAGGACAATTTTTGCCTTCACTTTCTTACTTACCCTTTAAGAACAAGAAGGATCTGCTAGAGTTGTGAGATGTCCAAACTTGCTCAAAAGAATAAGGAACAATTATGGGGTTTTGTACACAAATCCAAGGTACTTTGGAAAAGCAAGATTATTTCTATTTACCTGGAAACTCTCCCAGGAGAAAGTGCTGGTCTTCCACCATCTGCAGTGTTGTCATAGCAGTCAGTGGTCAGGGATCACACCAGTCACTCTGGCTCCTCTGTGAAAACTGGAGGAGTACCCAGGGCAGCATGGGGTATGCAGCACACAGCCCTTGTTGCTGTGCTTCGAAAGATGACATAACAGTCTCATAAATGGTGCAGACCATCGGAGAGTGGGCCATGAGCAGCCACATGGAGAAAATGAAGCAATTATAGAGCTAATAAAGGCAAACCCTTTTAGGCACTAAGTTCTCATTATTCTAGTCTTATTCTCTCAGAAGGTTGATTAATGTCTTTTTGATCAAAGAACATGGAAGTAAAATAGGAACATAGATCCTGCCAAGATACCCATGAGCAAATGCGCAGATGAGCAAATCACTACTAATTTCAGAAACTGACAGTTGCGGATGATTTCATAGGCACATCTTGAGCAGTCATAATGCATAAGCTCTGGCTACATCAGACAGACTGGCTAAGCCACATGAGCTAGAGAAGGCTTTATAGAAAATGTGACATTCAGCTGTGGCTTAGTGCAAAAATCACCTCGGTGTTTCTGCATCATAACCAGAAGCAATTGGATGGTGCATGTTATACATTTCTTTCTCTGGTTTTATATAGAAGACAAATTGATGGCTCACTGTAAGCACCTCGGGTGGTCTTTCAGCCAGCAAGATTAGTCTTGCTTCAGAACTCTTCAGTCGCACTGCTGCAGAAGTCAGTAATGCATAAGCCACTATTACCTCAGTTCGGGGAAAAAAAGTTAATTTACTGTGGTTTATTAAAAAAAAAAAAGAATCAAGGCTGACCTTGGGAAGATAAGAGCTACTCTGTGTACACACATTTGCAAACACAGTGTCTCTCATTCTGATTTCGGGTTTTCACTTACACTGTAATGTAAACAAGCAATGTTGTCACAGTAGCAAAGCATAATGTATACAGAAATGCTGAGATTTCCCAAAAGAAATTGTTTAAAGGACTTGTAGTAGTGTGTAATTTTGTCCCTTAAATGACAACAATTGCTAAGGCAATTGAGGTTATGTCTGCTATGCTAACCATGCCTGGGGAAGTTTCTAGCCATGGAGGCTATCTGGAATTAAACAGATTCTGTCTACGTTAGTAAACTTTCTTACCTCCGAAAGAGGGTAGCCATGTACAAACCACTTTGTCTCAATGGTCTCTTGAGAGCACTTCAGCTTAAACTATCTATAGGCATTATTTTAGAGAGTCCTAGTTGGCATGGGACCAAATTATACCAGAGAAAACTTTATGAATATGCACAGCTGTGTTTCTGCACCTTGGAAACTTTTATGGATTAGTCTTCTAGTTTAGAGATAACCTGATCATACTATGTGTGGCACTGTTCTTGTGTTACGTTATAGCAGAATAAATGAAGAGAGACTAAGGAAAAGAAAAGAAGAACAGACTGAAGGCTGAAGAAGACAATAAAATTCTGGAATTAATATAATGTATTTTTTGAGGGTTCTGTTTGCTTTCTCCTGAATTGAGTTCTGGTACCCCAGGAAGAATGTTGAGATGTATGTAAACATTTCAGGACCAGATATCTGAAGACTCATGAATGAACAGCAGGTTTTCCAGCGTTGTAGACATGTTGGATATCAGACTATGGGAGCTCAGATTTAAATAACATGCAGACATCCAACTGTGTGCCCTGGGTGCCTTTTCATAATCACCTTCAAAATATTTCAAGAAATTCCCCAAACTCGCTATATAGATTATTTAATTTTTCCTTTATATTTGTAGAATAAATAGAAGAAACAGACCCCTAAACACTAGCATAAGTATAAAGATAACTCTAAAGATAACTCTTGCCCTAAATCTGAACCTTAAGCTTGACAGTAATTGTAACCATAACCCTAAAACCCAGCCCTAATCCTGTGCCTAACTGAAAACCGCAATCCTATACCAAACCTTAAACCTAGCCCTAAACTCCTAAACCTAATCCTACATCTTAACTCTAAACCTTTAATCTAATCCTAGCCCTAAACATAACCTTTACCCTTATCCTAAATCCTAACTATAACCCTAAGATTAAGCCTGACCTTAAAACTAAAACGTGGCACTCACCGCAAGCATGAAAATTAAACCCTAACCCTAACTTTAAGTTCTAGCCCTAACCCTCTTCAACTCTTTATGTAAAACTTTCCCATTTACAAAGGAATATCAGATTTTTTTTCACCAGTTCAGTTACAGTAACTCCTCCTTTTTCATGGAAAAATGTTCTGTCCTTTTGTACTGACCACTGCAAACTATGCAGGATACTGCAGCTTACTGATCATAGAATTACAGAATTGGAAAAGACCTTTAAGACCATCCAGTCCAACCGTCAACGAAGCACTGCCAGGTCCACCACTAAACAGTGTCCCTAAGTACCACATCGACACATAAAAGGAGAAAATCTTAGTATTTAAACACTCTCTACCTTTGTTTTGAGTAATTTCTTAAGCTCTAATGATTGTTACTGTTTGTCTAACAGTTGATAGGACAAGGGAAAGGGAAGACAACAGAATTTTTTATTCTGTCCCTGTCTGTTCTCGTGTTACTGTGCAATAAGTGTGAAATTTGTTCCACCTTTGAGTGTCTTGATTGGAAGAAGTAATAGAACAATAAACTCACAATACTTAACTCATAATGGTTGCAGCTTCCCAGCTGTGTGCAAGATCTCTGGTGAGTAAAAGTCTTGAGACAGTATAAACCAACTACAGGACTGTGGAATTTCCTTTCATAGTCAAACTCTTTATATTCTCATAACGTAATTAAGAAAGTTATTATCACAGCATAGAAACCAATACCAGTTATATTCCCTTTTTTTTTCATAGTATGCAATTTTTTTAATGCAGGTTAGGAACGGTTTCAATTTTTTCCTAAGCCCTTCCTTTAATGAAGTGAAAAATTTTGCCACACTGTATTTCCTTGGTAGCAATGATATCTATAATTTTCTTTCTTATTTATTCTGTAACTCAGTAATAAAAGCCACATTTACAACAGAACGATTTCTCCTGTGACCGGGGATTACTGAAGAGGGAGCAAGATTTTGTACATTGAAGGACATTTAAAACAGAGAAGAGAAAGAAAATGTGCAGGATAAAGGAGGACACATCTACTAACAGCAAAGCATGCTTGAAACCTGAACAGAAGCCCAGACACAGGGAGTGGGAGTGAGGATGGAAGAGTAGCTTGGAAGGCACCTCTGGCAGAAAATAAGTGGTCTGCCAGTGAGATGGAATCTGTAAAGACCACATTTCCTTTATTGTTCAGCTGCGGGTTGTGTATTCTCACATCACGTGGGGTAGCTGTGATAGTGCTGGTGTGCATGCTCTCAGAGCATCGGAGGCTTCCTCTCTTCGTGAGTAATCAGTCTTTTGCACTGTCAGATGGTGGCAGTGCAGGCAGACTCAAACAAGCACAAATTAAATGTGTATCAGGATACTCTTATATCCTCAAAACTTGCAAGCTGTATGTAACCTAACAAATGGATGCAACAACTAGAGAGAGAGCCTTTCTCACACCTGTTTTCAACAGAAAACTCTGTTTTCATTGTTCACCTTTGGATTTTTGACCCTTGCTTAATTTAGGGACATACCCATCTTGCACTAAATGTAGGATTATTATGGGTTCTAAGCGGAGCTGATGGGCATACATTCATCTGCACAAATTTAGTTCAGATTAATAAGCAAATAAAAGGGACACACCTGGTCTAAAATTAAGGTTCTGGGAAATAATTTTTAAGATCAGGAAGAAATATTTCCTCCCCTCCCCTCCCCTC
>VWZZ01004900.1:28230-40991 GCA_013399095.1 Psophia crepitans | reverse complement strand
CCTTGCCTTGCCTTGCCTTGCCTTGCCTTGCCTTGCCTTCCCTTCCCTTCCCTTCCCTTCCCTTCCCTTCCCATTTTTCTCTCTTCATGCACGTTGCTGCACATCCAAGAGCATTTTGTGTACTGCAAGGTTCTTGAGGTAATGACATAAATGAAATAATTAGGAGAGCTGAGCTGCTGTTGTCAAATATCTTAACAATTTAATTGGAGAACTCTTTCAGAGTGCAATATAAAAGAAGCTCAAGCAAAATATACTTTATCATCGCTGTATTCAACAGTGTTGCTTCAACTGTTGTGGGCTTTAAAGCAGAGTTAGACCAGCAATCCATGTGTGTGATAGATCAAATCAAGGGAGACCAAATTAATAAATCGTCTTTCCCACAGGCTTCACAGGACTAGGTGCTTGGCAGCTTGAGCAAAATTAGGTCTTCAGGTGTCTACTATCTTCTCTGTAATATTGACTTTAATATTGATCCTTAATAGGGAACAGAGCTATGTCTTGTCCAAAGTATTCTCCTGCTCAAAGAAAAAAAAACTTCAAGTCTTGTGCATTTCACTCCATGTGCTAGTTGTTTACTCTTAGAAACAAGAAACTGAAAGGCTTCAGGATCAATGAAATCTGTGACAATATGAGCTACTCTACGTAGACTGTTTATCCGCAGATGGAATGGACGTGTTACATAAAAGCCCTCAGGCTTTTGTTGATACTGTGAAGAAAATCAAAGGATAAGACAAAAACTAATTGTAGTAAGGAAAGAAATAAAAGATTGAAGAATGGGAATCAATTCTTCTGATTTTTGTTTCTTTTACTGCCACTGTATTTACACCAGCTAAACTGTAGGGGTTTTTATTTCTTTAGATGGTGATATTTACAAGGTTGTTCACAGAAAAAACATTAGTAAAGGAAATTTGTTGTGCAAAAGTAATAATTTAGCTGCCAATTAGTTGTTTTCATGCAAGTGATTTCCTTGTCTTACCTTAATACCAGGGCATTATAATTTGCCTTGCTTGAAGTGGTGTCGTATATGATCAGGTGTCTCTACAAAGGCAGATTGTATTTTTATTCCTGGGAGACTTTTATTCGTCATGTTTAGGGATTTTTTTGACAAATATTTCATAAAGCTGTCACTTGAAATCTACTAACAGACACACTAGGAACCAACAGGTGTATAATAACTCACTAAGTTATGCAGGAGATTGCAAAGCAAAACTTTCCACCTTTAAGACAAATTTCAGCAAGTGCCACAGATGCAAAATAGTTGCAGCAGGTGGCAAATTGCTGCAGCGTCACCACCCCAGGGTGCAGTCAAGATGAATGGAGCCCTCTGTGTTTTTCCCAGAGTTCACAATTATGGAATCACCCGAGTAAGACATTTGTATTAAAAGTCAAGGCTGTTAAAAGTATCTCTAAAACTCTTTGTGTGAGTTGCCTAACAGTCAATAATGATCTTTCTAATACTTTTATGCACCTATGACACATAGCTGTGCGTACAGAAAAACATCCTTATTCCAGGCTGGAGATACTGTTTGCTTATGTTCAGCCTGTCAATAAATACATTATTATGGATTATTCCCCAAGGGGGAGAAAGGCCCCTCCTGCCTCCCAAAGTGATATTCTGAATGACGGAAGTCATCAGGTTCTATGAAGTAGTTCCTATGTCACATAGGTTTAGGCTGCAGAAGCCTAGACAGTTAAAACAGGTTTAATACTGAAAAAAATATTCAGCTATGTGGCATAGAGTTGCTGTTCTGAGAGGACCTATCCAAAGGATTGGTATGTTGTTCAAGTGGCGAATTCTCTTTGATGTTTGCATTACACACTTTGCCTTTACTCCAAGCTTCAGTTTTTAGCTGTGTCTGTTAGAAGGATGCTGAAGGCTCCTTCCATAACTTTTCAGTTCCATACTTGGTTACAGCTTGTGATCAACTCCTCATGTATTTCAGTTTCAATATACCAAGGCCATGGAGACTTTTTCTGATCTTTTAGCTACTCTTACAGCTTTTAACTACTCCTGTGTTTTAGCCATCTCTTCTTTCTATTGTTACCCTTGGAATAGACACCTCTAGTAATGGCCACATTAGCATCCAGGGTATAGGCAGCATCATTTTTCTATTCTTACTTAAATTGTTTTTGTGCTTGTGCCGCACACTCGTGTTTTCCTTCTCACCACAGTTATCTTTGGAGACTGTGTCTGAACTCACTGAGCACCAGAGAACCCCAGGGTTTGAGGTTTTTTCAGATTTACTGATTTTCCAGACAGAATCCCCCTTGCTCAAGGCATGAGCCAAATTCCTGCATCCTGTATATGACTTTTTTGTTATTGATGTTCTCTTTACTGTCCTTCCAAAGCAATATGCATCGCTTCTTGACTCCCAACTGTTCAACATTTCCCGAGTCTTGGTATCACCTCTACTCGATAATTTCACACTTACCTCCTATGTGACATGAAGTATGGCTAAATGCCAGTTCCTGCAGGACCCTTTTGGCTATCTACCTGTTCACACATTTACATTTGTAATACAGGTGCAGTATGTAAGACCTAGGTCTGCAAGCCTTAGATCAGTTCTTAGAAATAAAAAATTGTGGATGACCAACCACATTCAGTGCTAAATGCCTGATGACTGATAAAGGCTGTCTCACTGGTCATGAAGAGTGTCCGGCCACAACTAATGAATCAAACAGGATTATACATTACGTGGCTAAATCAATTTTTTTTAAAAAAGTGTTAAGTCTCCTCACCCCATCCTCTCCCTATCCCTCTTTCCAACAAGTTGCGGGGCTGAAGTCTAATTTAATTCATTAGAGCTAATTAGACAAGAGGATAGCCAAACGTAGTAGGATAGTAGACACTCGCGCAGTCTCCCTCATAGGAAAGGAGGGAGAGAATCAGAAGGGTGAAAGTGAGAAAACTCCTGGGTTCAGATACAGACAGTTTAATAAATGAAGCAAAAGCCGCGTGCACAAGCAAAGCAAACCAAGGAATTCATTCCCCACTGCCCACGGCAGGCAGGGGTTCAGCCATCCCCAGGGCAGCAGGGCTCCGTCACAGGTAATGGTGACTTGGGAAGGCAAACGCCATCACTCCGAACGCCGCTGCCCCCCCTTCCTCTTCCCCCAGCCCCTTATAAACCGAGCATGACGCCATATGGTGTGGAATATCCCTTTGGTCGGTTGGGGTCAGCTGCCCTGTCTGTCCCCTCCCAACTCCTTGCACACCCCCAGCCATCCCGCCGGCGGGGCGGGGCGAGAAGCAGCAAAGGCCTTGGCTCTGTGTGAGCATCGCTCAGCAACAGCAAAAACATCTCTGCACTATCAGCGCTGCTTCCAGCACAAACCCAAACACAGCCCCATGCTGGCTACTGGGAAGAAAATTAACCCCCTCTCAGCTGAAACCAGGACACATACTCACTGAAACTATTCACTCATTTTGATGCTGAGTGGAGTTAAATTGTCTTCTGAATTAAAGTTATTTTTTTCCTCTCCTTTCTTTTGGATATTTTGGTTGCACTAGATCTTGAAAAAGGATACCTTTTTCTCTAACATTAGGCGACATGGCGCAGCAGAGAGGAAGAAGTGTTTTGCTGAGATGACATAGTACATTTGGTATATTGTGTTGGTGAGACAATGTGTGGAAGGGATAGTATGTCAATGTGTCAGCCTCAGTAGAACTGTGAGAAGGGTTTTTGACACTACAAGGTCAAAATCATAACAATTTCTACTTTTAAGCCTTGAGTACATGTAAAGGCATGGTACTTTATAAAAAGTGTTTTGTTCTGTTTTTAATTACTATTTCTGCATGACAAAGGAATAGAGATAAACGATCCTTTCAAAAGACCAGGAAGCTGATATCCCATTATTTTTCAGTAAATGTAACTAACTAAAATATATATGTAAGCTCAGGCATTGCTTAACCAAAATTTGACTTCTTCACAGGAGATCCCAACCACATATAGTCAAATCTTAGGTGATTCATGCATCTACAGATCCCCGGAGAATTGCTGCTATGTGTTTTACCTTTGTGACATAAGATCAGCTGTTGAAGTGGGAAAGGCTATAGGAGTCTATAAGTAGGTCATGATGGTGATAGTGATGATGGTGATGACAAAGAGGGTTTTTTTCCTATAGTTCAAATTTTATTGATTCGTACAATCATAGAATCATTTAGGCTGGGAAAGAGCTTTAAGATCATTGAGGCCAACCATTAACCTAACACTACCAAGTCCATCACTAAACCATGTCCCTAGGCACCTCATCTACACGTCCTTTAAATACCTCTAGGGATGGTGATTCAACCAGTTCCCTGGGCAGCCTGTTCTAATCCTTGACAATCCTGTTGGTGAAGAAATTTCCCCAAATATCCAATCTAAACCCCCCCTGGCATAACTTGAGGCCAATTCCTCTTGTCCTATAGCTTGTTACTTGGCAGAAGAGACCAACACCCACTCAGCTACAACCTCCTTTCAGGTAGTTGTAGAGAGTGATAAGGTCTTCCCTCAGCCTCCTTTTCTCCAGACTAAACAGTCCCAGTTCCATCAGTCGTTCCTCATCAGACTTGTGCTCCAGACTCTTCACCAGCTTTGTTGCCCTTCTCTGGACACTCTCCAGCACCTCAATGTGCTTCTTGTAGTGAGGGATCCAAAACTGAACACAGTACTCGATGTGCAACCTCACCAGTGCCAAAGAACAGGGGGACAATCACTGCCCTACTCCTGCTGGTCACACTATTCCTGATACTGGCCAGAGTGGTGTTGGCCTTCTTGGCCACATGGGCACACTGCCGGCTCATGTTCAGCTGTCTGTCAACCAGCCCCCCCAGGTCCTTTTCTGTGGGCAGCTTTTCAGCCACCCTGACCCCAGGCTGTAGCGTTGCCTGGGGTTGTTGTGACCCAAGTGCAGGACCCAGCACTGAGCCTTGTTGAACCTCACACAGCTGGTCTTGGCCCATTGATGCAGTTTGTCCAGATCCCTCTGCAGAGCCTTCCTGCCCTCCAGCAGATCAACACTCCCACCCAACCTGGTGTCATCTGCAAACTTACTGACAGTGCACTCAATCCCCTTCTCTAGATCATTGATAAAGTTATTAAAAACAATTGGTCCCAAAACTGGGGCCTGGGGAGCACAACCTCTTTTAGAAATATCTAAGCTTTCCGTCAGTGGTACTCTTGCATTATACCGTGTATTCCCCATTGCAGCAAGGCAAGCATGGCAAGAAGTCACACCAACAGTGACAGAATCGGAGCTACTAGTAACACAGCCTGAACTCCACTTGCGACAGAGGCCCCTTTCTCTGATCCAGAGCACCGAGAGCTGAGATTTGCAGCTGAAGGAGCAGACATGGATAGCACTTTAGAAAGCAAGTATGAGGCAAAATAAAGGACAAGTAAACTGTTGCTTTTGGATAACTCAGTGAGAGCTAGATGTGAAAAAGCTCCAGTGAGTGAGACACCTCTGCAGTTGATATCTGCATGATGTTTTGGAAAGATCATCCCTTGTGACAGTGTTAGTTACAATCAGGACCATCAACTTCATTTATATCTCCCAGAAAAAGTTGAATGCAGTTTGCAGACAAGCTTTTGGTAAACTGGTGATGCCTGGTGATGCTGCACTCAAACATTTTCTTCCTTACCTTCTTTTAAAAGATTTTACCTTACAGATACCTTACAGATATATATTATGATCTTTCTTTCTTTTTTTTTTTTCCATCCTTTTTTCTTTTTGAAAATAAGTCCATGTTGCAGACTCCAACCCTGTTTGGAATGCAGTAACCATCATCAGAAAAAAAGTAGCTCTGTCACCTGAGCTCAAGGGTGAAGCCCTTTTACATGGCAATATCATTAACCTTAGCCCCTAAAATGGAACACAGCCTGCGTATTGCAGAACTTTTCCACTTATTGCTAACTAAAAGCTGTTTTTCTGAGTATGCCAACAGCAAAATTTCATTCCCAAACACAGGCATCATCACTGTCAGCAAAAGCTTTGCTATTGTACCTGAGGTTAGAAGGTAACCCTTCAAGAAGGACCTACTGACCCGTTGCTTAAGAAGCATGGAAAAAATTGAATGCTTTTGCTTTCCATAAGGAAATGGAAATTTTTCGTTGACTGTTATTAGTAGGAAAACTCAAGGGGTTGTGTTTTTCAATCATTTAAGCTCTCTGTAAACTCACTGACCTCTGTGGGACTGCACTCAGTGGAAAATCAGGGTGCATTTTTCAAGCTGGTTTTAATTCACAGTAGGGGAACACAGCAGAAACCCACCTCCAGCTTGCACTAATGTCCCTGTCCTACCTCTGAGCTGTAAGCAATTCACCTCTATAATTTGCATGTACTTTAAGACAAAAAAAAGAGAAGTGTTTGCTTAATGATGTATACAAGCACACAAATGAAAGAATAGATAAAAATTAAATGATCTGAGTAAGACTTAAAGCTTTGGAAAAAGTCAAAACATGATGAACATTGGAGGCTACGAATGTGACCACAGCATGATGCCAGCTTTGTGCAGTGAACATAGAGCACATGCAATGCATTGTTAGGAATACAAGTTGATGCATGCAGCGTAACTTTCCCATTTGCATTGCACCTAGTGCAGCTGTAGAAGCTGATTAAATTTTACAGACAAAGCTCATTAGGTTTTGGGGTTTTATTTAGTTTTATTTTTTATCCACAGGTTCATTGCTGCTTTGGGGAGGATCCATCAAGGTTTCAGCTGATGTGTGATAGCTGTAGTGCTGCACTCAACATTTCTAGGCTTGGTCTGTCAGCTGTATGTCATACTTAAAGGTGTTTCATTTATGTTCCTTTCTCATGGCATTTGATCTTGTCAGAATTAAGCTGGAGAAACAGCCAACTGGAGGTCAGTATTAGTACACCTTTCTGCCGGTTCTCATGATAAAATAGCATGTTCTTGTGACTGATCCCAGTGAAAAGGACATTTTTAAAGAGTAGTCTAAGTAAATAACCAAGTAGCAAAAAGACCGTGTCCTAGTGTCATTGCAACTTTAGGAATCAATGACTGAAAGAGGACTGTGAATTCTCTGCAAAAAATTGAACATGTACTGGTTTTGCCAACTAACTTAGCTACATGTCATGCAAATCTGAATGCTTCATTTGAGCATTACTGTAAAATAAATTCTAAGTATTAGAATCAGAAGGTCTTTCTTGCCTCCCTTCAGGTGACTTAAGAGAAATTAATTTATCTTCTTTTTCATTTTCTATTTTATTTTAATTTATTTTTTTATTTCCTCTTCTGTTCTCTGTCTTGTCGGATCACATATTATAAGTACCACAGCAAGTACCAGTGGTACCATAGCAAGTAGCAAGGATTGTTTTAATGGTATAAATGTATTTAATTGTATCTATAATTCTGTATATACATATGTGATCTCCTGCAGTCCCTTCTAAGCTAAACTAATGTATAATTCTACATCAAACTAACATTTTATTATTTCCTTGTTATATTGCATTTTTATAACTTGGTTAATGCTTTGTATGTTACCATAAATAGTTGTTCCAGAAATAAAATAAAATGTACAGAATCCTTCAACTTTATATTTGCCCAAGCTGTTTCTTAGCTGATGTTGGAAAATCCAGCATGATTAACAACACGTGGCATGCGCTGAAACAGTCATGGGCATTACAGACAACTATTTAGAGGCATGTGAGGTTTGTGGAACACCATGAAAAGTGAATATTCAGTCACTGTCATACAGACCATATCTCAATGCTCTCATGAAGCATTCTGAATATATTTGCATTTGATATTTAATGTTCTGTGATAAACCTGTTCATTATTCGTTGTCTTTTGATGCTAAAATTCTATGTGAAAGAAAACTTGTGAGTAACTAGATCTGTAGCTCTAGTCTTGTATTATCTTTGTCTCTTCATATCTGGCTTGTAAAAGTTGGTATTTTACAGGATAATCTTGATAGATACTCAGCTGAGTTCTGCAGTGGAATATCAAATACTTGTTTCCCACGTGGAAAGAAACGCCTCTGGCCTTAAATGCTTCTCCAGACATTTCTGTCGCGTTTCCACGGGGGCACTGCCTGACTACGTGTGAGTGACGCTTCTGAGGGCACGGCTGGATGCTGGCTGGCTGTGCTGTTGCTGCTGTCACGAGTGACGGCAGTGTCCCATACCAGATCTCCCGCTCCAGAGAATTTCAGATGTGGTGAACCGACCGATGTGGCACAGGTAAATACGTACACACACACACACAAGCAAAAGCCTCTTTTCTATGACTGATTCGCCAGAGCTCGTGTAATTCATAAAAATACCCGGAATCTTTAAAGATGCATTTGCACAAGGGGAAAGAAATGTTCAGATGTTGAATAGGTGTTTGGACACAAATTTTAGTGGTGTTTGTGTGTATCTGCTCTGAAGCACTTAACATGCTATGGGAATGCTGGTGTATGAGACACACAACTATCCAGGGTTTGGTCAGCAACTAAAACAAGCAGGTTGGCCTGTGGGCAGAGTAATCCGGAGTGTCTGTGTACGTGCCTGTGCTTGCAGTCCTGAAAATGCACTTTGCCAGACAAAATAACCCTTCTTTGGATTGGCCCTTGTCTTGTTTAACACCTGGGCGATGCTAGAGATCCACTTTTATCCATGTGTTTTCATTCGTGCAAACCTTTGGAATAAATACTATTGCAAAAAATATATTGTGCTCTTTCATAAGATTATAAGCATTTATTTCAGGGATACCTAGGGTAGGTATGCACTTTTCTCCCAATCTTATCTGCCTTATTGGCAGATTGGTATTGTTACTTATTTTACAAATGCAGTTTATTTCCTTTCCCAATTGTTGTATCAAATTTCATTATTTTTATTTTCCCCAAATGGCAAGATTTTAACTGCCCATTTATTAAGCACTTCTAATATATCCATTAATGTGAAGAGTAAGCCATCAGTATTTGTCATTCAAAACCCATTTTTTAGATCACTTTTGCTTTTGGGTTTATCAAATTTTGTCCTAATGATCTGGGTTCCTGACAAGCTTCAAGAATATTTGTGCCAGATTACTGATGAGTGCTGGATGCTCGAAGGCAATATACCCCCAAACATTTAGGTTAGTGCTATGGAGAATGCGGGTAGGTGATAGATTAATCCAGTACATCAAGATACAGGCTTATAGTCCCGGCCAGTTCCATTCAAAGGCACGGACCAGATGTCTGAAACGCTTCCCATTTCTGTGGCAGTGGTGTGATCAGCATCCCTTCACAGCTGCAGCCTGCAGCTGACTACATGTTCTGCAAGCATCCTGGACCTATAGGTCCACACCTTTTCTTTAGACATTAGAGGGCCTTTCGCTCGGTTGTTCGGAGGTTTTCCTTTACAGAAGGACCTTTGCAGAAAAATAATTGTGTTAGTGGCTTTTATGTATTTTCTGTTCTTGAAAGTCGTGTTCTTTCTTGCCACAAACCATTTGTGTATTCTTTTTCCAGGCAGTTTGTACTGTGGAAACAGTTTTAAGCACCTGCATGGCTAAAAGCATGATTTGAATCCTTACCTGGGCATGCTCCTAATCCATTTGTGAGAGCAAAAAAATAAAGGAATAGTACTGCAGAATAAAATGGTACTTTGAAAAAAGGAATGAGAGTTAATATTTGTCTAGCTTCATCTTATTATTTTGAAGTTAACATTGAGTAAATATTCAGTGTACATTTAACACTCAGTAGGGCTGTGCTGTTTCTCAAGGAAAGCTTTCATACACTTCATAAAAGCTGGTAGAACCTTACCATTTGTACAGGTGTGAGCCACAGGACAAGCAATGATATGAATTGCCACTCTGTTGTGATTTACAACTCCATTAGCTTCCATTACACCGTCATCTGAATGTGATAAGAAAAATTTAGAACAACCAACATAAAATGAAAGAGTATGCTAGTAGTACGCCCAGTAAATTTTAAGAAAAGGTTCCATTAAAATGCAGTGATAATCTACCATTAAATGGAATTTACACTTTTAGAGAAGCTATATTTTAAACTATCAACCTCAAACTGATGTTCAGATAGCATCTAGTTACTGAGTTGAATGCATTGTGTTGCCATAGGCATGTGAAGAACTCACGTATCTGGGGCTTCTGAAGTACCTTTTACCACCAATAACTATACATCATAGGTATTTTCACCTTACACATTGCCTGAGCTGCTTTCGTGTTAGGTAATTGACAGATAATGAAGTTTTATGCTGAGCTATTCTACATTCTTCTTTTTTTTCTTTATATATGACACTATGACTTGACTAATCTTTTAGGCATGCAAATGTGTAGTCTGAAGCCTTTGTGAGACGGTCTGTTGAAAGAAAAATACTGAGGGTTCTATAAAGAGTATTTGTTTATCATTAATATTACTCATTCACCTCCTTTTATAAAAATTGCCTTCTTTATTCCTACTTGCTTCTTGTTTTCTTTACTGAAAGCAGTATAAGGTTTTCTGAGGTCACTTGAAAGATTAAAGCTACCTACATTCTATAACATTCAAATTAGCTTTATATTTTAGTCGAGGCATATTTTTTCTGTCAGTAACTAGCAAACTACTAATCTGAAAATTGCATCCTTAGCATAAAGTGAAAGTAAGCTAATTGTCCTCTGTCTCTAGGTTACTTGTTTGCTTGGGATGACAACCTGTAGACTCTGGTTTGACAGAAAACCACCCTAAATTTAAAATAAATTACATGTAGCCCTAAGATAATAATTTAGTGTGGAGGCATCAGGTAAGCAAAAAGGGTAAAGACTTGCTGGAAACCAGAGTGCTCAACAGGTCTGAAAATAGAAGAAAAAATATTAAAAGAATTTTCTACGTGGGAAAAATGTGAGGTTGAATAACTGTGTAAAGATTGTTTATATCAGTGAGTCACCATTTATATTCTGGTCTTGGCAGTTCATCTCTGGAGGACAAAGTCCAAGCAAACCTGCAAAGAGGCCTTACTCTGCTCGGAAGAAATTCAGTGTGTCCTGCTGTTAGATGTTCTGAAACAAAACCCAGGGGAAAGGAAGAAAAGAACTTGTTTTCATGATGGAAACCAACACCCAGGCTGCAGGTACAACGCTGACTAGGGACAAAGAGCTGCCCACCCTGCTGGGAAAGTAAGAAGGGAAAGGGAGAAAACAATTTTTCAGTTAAGGTACAAAAAATACAGTAAATCATTTGGGAAATGAGAACCATAATGTTATCCTATTCTTCAAAATTTCAGGATTTTCTCTTCAAAATATCAGTCTGGAGCAAGGATTAAGGTTTAAATATTGCCTTTTTTTTTCTTCTTTCTTTTTTTTTTTGTCTTCAGAGATGAAGTCCAGAAAAATAATCATATTTCTTCTGCATTTTGAGGTGTGGGGGTAGTTTTTAAGTAACTGTTCTTGGTTTGTTTGTTGGGTTTTTTTCCTTGCACAGTAAGATGACAACATTTTAAGCTGTATCCTTCACTTAAAAGGTTCAGAAATAAATAACTAGAGATTGGGGGGGGGGGGGGTGTTTCTTATGGTGCTGAACAAAAAGAAATTTACCTTAAAACCATCTTTTAAAAAACACTGTTTCTTGATGAAAACCTCTTCAGCTGGATAATTGCCACTTTTCTATTTCATTTTCAGGACAGGACTGCACTTTAATTAAGTTCAGCAGTCCATAAACACTCTAAACGTTTCCCTTCATTAATGCTTGCAAATTTTAAGGGCAAGACACTGCAATCCTTACTCATTTGATGAGTGCTTACCCATATGAATGATCATATCCCCTTCTGAGGACTGTGTTAGAGAGAGCTGTGGAAACAGGAGATGCACAGGCAGTCCGCACTGGTGCACAGATAGTATCACTTCATTTTCTTCTTACTTCAGTCAGTAACAGTGCCTGATTCCCAGTGACAGGGACAGAACAGTGTAAAAATTCTGTGGTGAATGAAAATCACTGCAGTTTTACCCCATTTCAGGTCTTCAGGGGTTCTGAAAATTTGCATAAAGGATAGGTGACAGGTCTAATTTTCTGACTAGGTTTGGATTCTAAATTATATCAGCTAGCCTATGTAATGGACCAGATGAAGACTGTACCTGGCTAAATGTTGCTGAACCTTTCACCCCAGCATGTGTGTCCTCGTGATTTGATGTGCTCCTGCCAGCTGAAACTCTGCTGGAGACAGGGATGCTCCTCCAAGGTGGTCAGAGCTGCTGTTTTGTCAACATGGTGCTTGGAAAGAGGTGCACATTATAACATAAAAGTTTCTGTACCTTGTTTGCCTAGCTGTAAAGAGGTTGCCTACTTTCATCCAACAGTCGCACAAAAATTTAAACAGCAGTGTTGCTCAGATTGGCAGTACGTGCATCTGGTTAAAAAGTATCTAGTGTTATGTGAAAGCTTAAAAACTGATCAGGCGAGTGCAAATAACTTAGAGCGGTCAGAACCAGAAATTTTTACTCCTGTAAAAGAAACTATTTGATAAATAAGATTAAGAGACAGACATAACTGTTGCTGCTGCTGAAATTCTGACCAGGGCCACGCTCTGTGCACAGTGCTTGTGAGGAGGAGTCCTTGGAGTGGAGGAGAGACTGGGACTTAGCAGCTCTGGCTTCTGTTTTCACCACTGCTTGCGAAATGACTGACAAGTCTCATTTAGATTTTATGTCCTCCTGCCTGGTCTCATGGATGAAGTCATTCATCCATGGGGCAACGAAACAGGTGAAGGGGCTGGAGCACAGGTCTTATGAGGAGCGGCTGAAGGAACTGGGCTTGTTTAGTCTGGAGAAGAGGAGGCTCAGGGGAGACCTTGTTGCC
>VWZZ01004900.1:417-23085 GCA_013399095.1 Psophia crepitans | reverse complement strand
TATCATCATTATGAAGTATTTCCCTGTTTGCTAGCTACCTCGGAGTCAAGAACAGTCAAAAAATTGCTTTTAAAAGGGTGCATTGACCGAAGATTTCTTTTTTTCCATCCCTGCAAATACTGTTCCTTTGAAGTACAAAAAAGGGCAAGGTCTCAGCACCTCAGCACTGAGTTTTAATGAGTCATGCCTTCACAGCTCTCTACTGTTTGGAGAATATGGACAAGAACAACATATCCAGAGGTTTTTAAGTTTTCAAGTGACAGAAATATCTATTCTCTTAGGGTTAGATAAACTTCAGAATAGAAAGGAAAGTGTGTGGGCTTGTGAGTATTTTGTTTTCCTGAACTAGATGGTCTTGACCACTTATCAACAATAATGTTTGTCTTGATATTCTGTAAAGTTTACAGTTCACATCTACTCAGAACATTTGGGGGTTTTAGAGAAAAAAAAAACACAACCAAAACCAAACAACTAAGCAACTCCTTCTCCATCCCCACAAATCTCAAAACTTTCAGAGACAGAGCGCCAAGTTTTAGCCTTACTCAGCAGCTCAGCACCACGCAGCCACTCCCTCATTCCTGCCCTCTCCCATGGGTGGGACAGGAAAGAGAATTGGAAGAAAAAGATAAAACTCATGGGCTGGGATAAGGACAGTTTACTGGGACAGCAAAGGAAGAGAAAAATAACAACAGCACTTACGACGGAATATGCAAAGCAGGTGACACACAAAGCAATTGCCCAGAACCCAATGCTCAGACAGTCCCCAGGCAGTGACTCCTCCTCAGCCAGCCTCCCCTTTACATGCTGAGCAAGATGTCATATGGTATAGAGCACCCCTTCATCTAGTTTGGGTCAGCTGTCCTGACTGCGTCCCCTCCCAGCTTCTTCTGAAAACTAGCTCTATCCCAGCCAAAAACCAAGACACAAAGATTTTCCCCCTGGAAAAGAGGTCATCTCCACAACAGAAGCTCTGAAGACTGAAAAGCTCCATCCAAGTGCTGGCTGCTCAAGAAAAAAAGTAGAAATAAAAAAATGTTTTGCACTCTCTGTGTCTGGAATTCAGTGCACAATTCTTTTCTGCCAGAAATATGATCATGAGTGCTTTAATAATTAGGACACTCCATCACTTTTACTGGCATCAACTCCAGGATGAATGTAAATGCTGCCAACAGAGGTACACCTAATCTTCTTTCTTTCCTCCTGGCTGTTTTTGCTTGTATTGCCATTGCTGGGGAAACATGCCCATGGAACTCACCTGGACAAAGAATACTCGTTTTTCTGTTCAGCACAGTTCTCAGCTGGGGCATCTTCCTGATGTAGTTTTTATGTCACCTGCCACACAAGTTGTAAAGCTGCCTAAGAAAAGGCATGGAAATGTGATGAAGGAAGATGGTGTAATTTTTTCACCACGAACAGATAAAATAGCCTTTGGGACTGCATTCAAGCCCTAGACACCAAAAACTGATTGTTACTTAAATCACATCTACCTGTATAAAGAGTTTATGGCCTATTTCTTGAAAAAATTATACAATTTTTTTTCCTTCAACAAATAACCATAAAATAAGATCACCATACAACCTAAGTTTGATTAATCTCTGTCCTTTAAATATTTTCTCTCAGGTGAGAATATTCCTGAAGGCATTTAATTATCACCTCAAAAAAAAGAGACCAACCTAAAATAAAATTCAGGAGAACTGCAGACATGATAGGAAAATCCATAGAATATATTTAGTGCATTTAAATATTCATGCAAGTTGCCAAGTTGCAGCCTGTGAGAGTGAAACACGGTTTCTTTGTTGCATCCTGGACTTCAATAAGCCATGGCAGACATTTCACTGTGACAAGGGACCCATTTCTCCAACTGGCTGAAACAGGAGAGAAAAATAAAGCAGATGTTTCCTTAGTAGAATTAAGACCAGGAGGTACACAAGTGGAGATCTAAATAATTTCTATCTCATTTTTTATGACACATTTGTGAATTATTTGCATCATGCACTTGTAATTAGAGAGTAGAACAGATGGTAGAGGTTTAGTTTAAAAAAACAAAGAAAATATTTCTTTTCAAAAACGGTGATGCCAAGGATTTATTTACTACATCTAAAAGGTGTTTCTCCCTTCTGTCTGTAACTGAATTGCTGCTCCACTGACATTAAGTGGGAATGAAGTGAGACCTAAGGGCATGCCTACGCTTGAAACTGTGCATTTCGTGTATCCATTTTTAATGATCCACAGCACACTGCGTGTACCTACCATTATGACATTTTCTGATGAGAACGTGTTCACAATGACAAATCCATTTGTGATGAAAACTATAGCAACTACATGTGAATGCCATGTTTTAAAAGGAGCAGGCAACATTCTGGTTAGAAATCCCATGGTTCATTGATTCAAAATTTTGCTGTAGTCACTCTGGGATTTCTCACATTGTGTATTGCAAGGTGAATGAAAGCCAGGTGATTATAAGAAAAATTCTGACTATTGGAAATTATGTCTTTTGACATATTCAAACTCTTTGCTTTTGTTAGCATGTGCCGTATTAAAAATGTTGAGGTACAGAAAAAAAAACCCACATTGGTAATTGCTAGAAGGTTGCAGAGGTGCCAATTATTGCAGACCAGTCTACAACCATTTTACAATATCATGTTTATATTGGTAAGGGTATCTGAGAAAGGAGGAGAAGAACTTAGCAAAATAAATATTATCAGAGTAATTAGATCATTCCACAAACATCAAGAACAGCCTCACACTCAGGAATACATTCTCTTCAGAGATCTGTGCTGTAGGTGCCAAATGCCATTAAGTGCAATAATTGAGTAAGATACAACAGCTTGTGTTATTGATGAAATCGTATTAATTCCATCTTGTCCATAGACTCCAAATGAGTAGATAACCAAGTGTCCAGACTTATAAGGTTGGTCCTAGTACGGTTGACTGGCACTTGCAATATAGTGCAATGTCACAAAAATAAGATATGCCTTTGCAAATATGTGTGAAGCCCATAGATTGACTTTTTTATAATACATGAGTACACTCAGAAATATCTGTAATATTAGGAATCTTTTCTGGTATTCTTTATTTTGTCTTCATGTTTAAAGAAACAAAACACACTTAGAGTTAACTTCTAAAAGTGCACAGAATTGCTTGCTAAAATCCCAGTGGTCTAGTCACAAAACAGGTTATAACATTAAGGAGAAAACAATACTATTTTTAAAGCATAGCCTTAGTTTGGGTGACACTGGTTTCTTTTTTGATTTTTTTTTCCCCAAACTTTTCACCTCTTAGTGTAATGGCAACTAAGAAAAGTACCTAAGTTCGTAATATGAGCAGGTTTATAATGATGTTTGAAAGAGTTGAGGAATGGTTTCATCTCCCTTTTCTGTTCAGTTTATCACAGGAGTACATTTTCCAGATAAATGGCTCTTGAATATATCTCCAGGTCATATTAAATAAGTAGGTAGAGGGGCATAGCTTATCATAATTTATCATAAAGTTTTGCCTTTAAAGGAAGATATACAGTTGTTGAACAAAAGGCGTTTGGCTGTGAAATGGGCTGTAAAGTCACTGAACTACTGTTTGCCAGATATGAAATTAAAATGGATTATTTGCTTCTTTCACTACAGTAGCCAAGAACTATGCACTGTGCAAATCCAGAGTCTGCAAAAATAAATTTCTGACACAAGTCCAAGTCATGTTTCACTTTTAGGTGCAAAATTTGAGTGCTGCAAGATGTGAGAGGTAGCTATCTCTACTATAAAGAAATAAACCAGTTACCATACTTTTCAAATTTGGAAGGAAATACAAAAGATAAATTGTACCTTGCAAACTGTGAAAGTTTATACAAGCATCCCCTCTCCTCAGTCTCAATGTAAATGCACAAAAATACACACTTGTCTTTGAGATCATGTCTATAATGAGCTGCTTGTACTGCTGTGGAGATTTTGTATAGGCAAAATGTTCTCTGACCATACACACTAGTTCTGAATCTCAGTGAAGCAGGTGACTGACATAATGTCCCCACCATCAACTCCTACCAACACCTGGGATGCACCTTCCCATCATCATGCTGATATAAGGGGCTGTGCAAGCACTTCCTAGTCTACGTTGAGAGAGTAAATCTCCTTTGCTGTTGCTTTGGAGCCAGCCTCGCTGACCCCGCCTGTGTGAAGCGTACATATGATCCTTCCAGCTGAAAAGTGGTGGGGACAGCAAGCTACACCAGAACGGCAGTAACTGCAGTTTGGGGACCGATATATACCCAGCCACACCGTCTGTTTGCTGTGTAAACATCTGTCCCCTGCCTGTACTGGCAGCAATTTGGTATAGTAAGAAAACGGTTCACAAGCAGAGTATGCGCTTTGGACAAAAGCATTCCTGTACATCTGTACTAAAGCACCGCTGCTGGCACGGCCAGTTGGGTCATGTGTTATGCATTCACAAGATTTATGAAGAGATGTAGCTAACTTCATAAGTATAGTGATTGCCTTTACATTTTCCCTGGTGTGGCTGGAGTATGGCCACGCGGGTGGCACAATCCTCCTGATAAATATGCTCAGACTGGTGAAAAGCATACACATGTTCACACTATGGGACAAAGTCCTCCTTTGTAATCACTTGAAAACACATTTAGTCCTGTGCACCTTAGACCTATGCATGTACAGCACGTCAGGAAATACGTGAAATCCTAAAGAACGCCCTTTGAAATTCAGCAAAACACACCACTTGGAAAATGCTCTTCTCTGTCCTTTTTAGAGATTTGCATAGTTCTTGTAATGCAGTCTGCACTTCATATATGTTGTGTGACAGGACTTTACCTGGTGTAGAATCCTGGTGTTTGACAGATATTCATGTTCTCATATTAATTAAATATTTGATTTCATTTCCTATTTCAAGAATAATTTACATGTGTATATGCAACAAAATATTGTACTACTGTTGAAGTAGCGTAATTTGGTTTACTAGTTGTTGTGGACATTAGATAAAGTGAATATTAGTATTTGAATTACAATCTTTTCTAATATTTTTTATGAACTTTCTCCTACATGAAAAAGGGACATCTTACCAACTTTCTACCCATCAGGCAGTAATCACTGGATTCTGTTTCCTCTACTAAAATTCTGTGAGATTCTCTGGAGCTTCAAAAAGCCCCATACCACACTATCAGCTGCTTAGCTTTTTAGCTAATTTTCATCCAAAGTTAATGTAGCCCTAGAACAGTATGGAACAATTTGTATCATTTTTTATTTACCCAATAACAGCCCTCTCGTTTGTCATCCTTCAGATCAAGGTGAGGTACCATACACACACGGGCAAGAACTCTCAATGGCATATTAAATCTTGTAGAAAATTCTATTTCTAGGAAGCTAATGTATCTTTGTCAGCATTGAGCCATCGCTATTCTGTGTGGTGCCAATAACGATAGGCCTGATGCTGGTCTGAGATGTTAGGCAGCAGTAAAGACCATTCTCTTGGTTTAGTTGTACTCGTTAGCTAGATTTGGGCAGTTTCTTTCTTTGGATGTTTCTAATCTGCCCTGCATCCTGCCCCACTGCTCCATGTACAGAGCTGAGGGTGCCGTGTCGGTCCTGTGGCCACTGCCATGTAAGTTACATGGAGCAGAAAGTGAGCCATGAGATTCAAGCCACCGAACAGCCCTGGGACTTCCCTCCATGCCCAGGCCTGCCCCTTCTCTAGCAGGTGGAGCTGTTGCTTTCTCCTGCCCGTGGAATGATGCCTACACTCCCTGAGACAACCCACACAGGCCTCAGTGCTCAGCCAGAGAAAGGGTTCAGGCCATGAAGACTGGCCACCTCCAGCTGTCCAGCTGACAACAAGAAATCAGATGGTATTTCTCTTCCCTAAACTTATTTTCAAATTTTCTACGCAGTAACAGAAGAAGGGCAAAAAATACTCATTAGGAAAAAGACTAATTCTGTGCTGAAAACTTGTTCTTTTTATTATTGGGATGGCATTGCATAACTTTTTTATTCATATGTCTACATTATCTGCATTATAAAGTGGATAGTGTTGTTCAAAGACAAAATCAGAGTATAAATGAATCACAGTTACTGCCACATACCACACACAACAGTAGCAATTTACTATTGCACTCCCAGGGCTGTGTTATGCCCTTTGCAAAATACTTGCTTATGAACCTGTGCTTGCTTGCCTATTTCATCAGCAACAGCTTATACAAACTTTCTAGACAATTTCTCCTTCTTAGATTTGCCAGCCTTTTTAAAGTAAAAATGTGATATCAAAAAAAACCCCACTTTGGAATCAATGCTTCATATTTTAATACAAACTTAAAAATGATTCCTAAATTCATGTGCAAAATGGAGAAATCTCTTCATTGCTTCACAATGAAGTGAAAAAAAAACCACTTTATATTTTACTAGCTTGAGTGTTTTAAATATGTGGGTGCACTGAAAACAGTTCAGCTGATCTCATGTTTCCATAAATAAATGCACACATCACCCTCTAGATTAGTTTTTAAAAATATTGCTGATTTTTAACAGTGGGATAGAATTTCTACTTTTTATATTGCTCTGGTTAGAGAGATTTTTGCCATAAGCCATGTAGTAAAATATGATCAGGAGAGATGCAATTGGCCAATTTCTGTTGAACTCCAATGTTCTGACTGATGACAAGTGACCATGGTACTAAATGTACATAAAATAAATTAATTGCTGAAAGAAGAAGAAAGCTAAAGTGATCCATCTGGCATTAGTCAGAGCTAAAACAGCCATGGAGACCTCTTTTGAATTTGCAGTTGACATGCCAGAATGGGAATTGGTTCAGAAGCGGCTGACCATTGACCGTCAGAATCTATCACATCTGAGTCATCATGGTAGTAAATGCTCATTTTCTCAAGTTCAGTTTGAAGGATGTATTTGAAACCGCATGTAATACTAGCAATCTCTTACCACTACCCATTTATACAGCAGATCAACTGGGAAAAAAATTCTGTTCTTAGACAGAATGTGGGAATATGACTTCTTTCCCTTTATTGAAGAATCTATGTGCATGAAATTTGTGAAAAAACCCAACCTAATAGTTTTTTTTTCTACTGATATAGGTGAATATAATGCTAAATTTTTTCTGCAAGCAGCGATACTGTTATAGAGTAAAATATGTAGTATATTTGAATTTTCACTGCTGCAGACCTGTCCACAGATGAAATTAATCTACATCTGTTTTTACTGGCTGAGGATACTGGATATTTGGTCCATCCATTTAATGCTGTCTGCAGGCACTCATCATTTTCTTATTTAATTGTCTATTATACTGTTCTTGTGCCACCAGATACCATTGTGTGTACGTCTCATTACTCACAGAAAGTAAAGAGGGAGTTTAAACTCCATGATCGGATATCCTTTAGCTGCTTAACAGGGACTCTGAACAGCCATACAAGCAGGGGCAAGACCTTTCTGTCCGGTGGTCAGACTATTACAAAATGTCTGAGACTACCAGGTTTTTCAAGGAGGGGAAGGGAGGAAGAAATATTTCACTGACTGTAATTGATAGTTTTCCTGCCTGATTTGAGACTATCATTTCCTGAAACAAATAAGTGATTTGCTTTATATTCATGGCCCATATAGATCCATACAATCACAATCAGAAGCTGTTGTCTTAGCCTCGTTCTGCAAAATAATGATTCTATGATTCTATGATAAGATGCCACACTCAGAAATAAAAGCTGGTGAGAGGAGGAAGGGGGATGTACAGAGTTATACCATTTGTCTCTCCAGGTCACCATTACACATGACGGAGCCCTGCTTTCCTGGGGATGACTGAACACCTGCCTGCCCATGGGAAGTAGCGAAGGAATTCTTTATCTTCTTTTGTTTGCACCCACAGCTTTTGCTTTAGTTAATTGTCTTTATCTGAACATACAAGTTTACTTTTTCAATTCTCTCCCAGATCCCACTGGAGTGGGGTGATGAGTGGTTCTGTGGGGCACAGCTGCCTACCGGAGTTAAACCACAACACCCCTGTGGACACTGTGCTTGAACATAGACGAGATTTCTTTCTTCTCTTTTTTTTTCTTTTTCTTTTTTTTTTTCTTCTCCTTTGTTGGTTTAGCTCCAGCCAGCAACTAAGCACCATGCAACCACTCACTCACTCCCATCCACCCAACAGGATGGGGGAGAAAATTGGAAGAGTGAAAGTGAGAAAACTGGTGAGTTGAGATAAAAGCAGTTTACTAGTACAGATACAAAGAAGATGACAATGATAATGATGACGATGATGATGATGATGATGATGATGATATAATATACAAAACAAGTGATGAACAGTACAGTTTCTTATCACAAAAATAGGAAATTTTCCACTTTAACTCCACTACTACTTCTGCTGGTTAAAAAATTTTACTTTAAAAATGTCTATTAAAATAATGTAAGAAGTAACTGGACATACTGATATAAAAGTCAAGGATGGAAAGTAAGCTAACAGTCATTCACAGTTCAGCTCTTGAATCACAGAATCACAGATTATTAGAGGTTGGAAGGGACCTCGAAAGATCATCTAGTCCAACTCCCCTGCCAAGGCAGGGCCACCTAGAGCACATCACTCAGGAACACGTCCAGTCGGGTTTTGAATGTCTCCAGAGAAGGAGACTCCACAACCTCTCTGGGCAGCCTGTGCCAGTGCTCTGTCACTCTCACAGGGAAAAAGTTTTTCCTTGTATTAACACGGAACCTCCTATGCTCCAGTTTGCACTCGTTGCCCCTTGTCCTATCGCTTAATGACATCAAGAGCCTGGCTCCATCTTCCTGACACTCACCCTTTACATATTTATAAACATTGATGAGGTCACCCCTCAGCCTCCTCTTCTCCAAGCTAAAGAGACCCAGCTCCCTCAGCCTTTCCTCATAAGGGAGACATTCCACTGCCTTGATCATCTTTGTGGCTCTGCACTGGACTCTCTCGAGCAGTTCCCTGTCCTTCTTGAGCTGAGGGGCCCAGAACTGGACGCAATACTCCAGATGCGACCTCACCAAGGCAGAATAGAGGGGGAGGAGCACCTCCCTCGACCTACTGACCACAGCCCTTCTAATGCACCCCTGGATGCCACTGGCCTTCCTGGCCACCAGGGCACAAATCAATTTCATTAAATCCTCCTCTTAAAGAGTTATGAACAGAAATTACTGAATTCGCCTCAATGAAGTTGTGGGGCTCTGAGTGTAAGGAGAAGCAGGACTAGTGTGTGGAGTTAGAAAGGAAAATAAAGTGACATTGGAATAGAGAAATTCCACAGCTTAAATAAATAATAAACCAAATATTTCCCAGTATTCTAATGCTGCAGCCGGTTAGGTGGGCTGTTATGTTTGGTTTTGCTTTGTTCATAAATGTTCAGGGACAACTGTGTTTGGTTAAGGAACAGCCATTCTCAAGCAGCCCTGAAAAAAGGGACAAGCAAAACCTGCATGTGGCTTGTCCCCAGTGTTCCTTCCTGTGGGTGGTAGGAGGAGACCTACCTAGGAGTGACCACGCAGGTGCTTCCACATCCTGCACCGCTCAGCTTCAGAGCACAGCTGCAGTGGAACGGGCTGCTCCCGAGAGTGCAGCTAATTGCAGCTCAGTCCAATTACCTGCCACTGCTGTTTGTTTTCATGCTAGTTTAGTCACAATCTGCCTTGGTGTAATACTGCACATGATAATTCACATTGCTTGTAAACTTTGCATGTTATGTTAGCTGATTTACTGGAAGAGTTATTCGGTGATCAGCAACGATGTGAATTCTGATATTTGGAAGTTGAGGAATTATCAAACTGTAGGTGTTTTGGTTTTCTTAAATTATATTCTTTTGGCTCTTCTGCATATTTGGCTGTTCACTATTTTCTCCAGTTCTGCTTTGTTTAGTTTAAAAATAGTTAGGAAGTACTAATACTAAACAAAGACATCTCTAATGAATGTGGCAGGGTATGCAATATACATTACTCTAAAGCGTTCTGTTGTTTCAGCAAAGTGCTTCTGTATTTAGGAAAACCTAGTATTCAAAATCTCATTTTACTAGTGAATATTTTCCATCAACAATACAAAAAAAAAATTTTTGTTGCTTAAGCTGATGCAGAAATTCTTCCTTATGCAGGTATCTAATTTTTAATTCTTCCTTTTTTGGCAACTGTTCATGAACGTTCTGTTATCCGTGACTGGAAAGATGTAATGGATGGCAGTCTGTTACAATGAAAAGAGAAAAGAACATCCTGAAGACCAAGCTAGACAGGCGCTGCTCACTGTGAGGTAAAAACATGAATTCATAGCACGACCTAGAAGGGAGTGACATGAAGAAATGGGAGGAAAAATGAACTGCAAGACAAAGTGAAAATTGATTGTGCAGCAATACATTGTGCAGTGGAGTTTACCTGAAGAGTTTAAATTAGCACTGCGGAAGATGACACACATGACCAAGGGTTTGAATTTTAGCTGTATCAAAAATGGCTGCAGCTCTGCAAAAATGGGCAATGAAGTTTCTGCAGTCCTAAAGCAGCTTTTGTTCCTATAAAAATTAATGATTGAATAAAAAGAGAGGAAAAAAAGCATATATTAATCCCCCAATTACTAGGGACACATCAATAAAACAGGCACAGGACATAGCAGAGATCAACCCAAAGCCTAATTCAGAAATTAACAGCAAGGAAAACTATCTGCTGAAATTCAGCCATAGTGCACCCTGTTGACTTAACTATATGATGATGATAAATTTAACCCACTGTGTGAACGGTTTAAATCCCTGTAGTTCTTCAGATTACTATTGCTCATAATACATCTAATGATTTTCAGTGACAGCTTCTGCTGACTTCATAACTGTCTTAGCCAGCTAATGACAGAGAATTATTTCTCACAAAGTATAATGTCCCCTACACAGTGTCCACTCAGGTCAAATTAATCTACAGCTCATGTATTCTTTGTGTTTGTATTTCAACAAGCAAAACGGTACCACTAACAGAAACTTAAACCCTGTTTTTCCTCTGTCAGTCACTATGGATGAATAAAGAGCTAGTGTTTAGAGCTTCCTGAAGATGCCTTCAGTTACGTAAATATGCAAAAGAATCCGTAAGCATGAATAAAAATACACTAGGCCTCGCATTGGTTTGCCGCTGTCATGTAAACAATGGTGCCAATTTACTTCTCTTCGTGGACACTTCTAAGGGAAAAAATTCATTCAAGTGAATTGAACACAAACACTAAAATTTTTATTTGTGTATTATAGTGTGTCTATCCGTCTATTTACACATACGCATCATGTATGCGTTTTTCCATGCCTCAGCAGCACAAAGACTACAACTTTTACTGCTTTCCCCAGCTCAGAATAGATTGAGCTCAGCCCTGTACTCACCCTCATAATCTTGATTGCAGCAGCTTTTGGTCGTGTTGTGTTAACAGCTCCAGTCTGCAGCAGCCAGATGGAGATCAAAGGTTTAGTGGTTTTTTGCATTTCACATTCCCACTGGAGCAGCTCTGTTTCATATAGGCGTTGTCAGAGCATATGTTCTGCATCTCAAGTGCCAGCCCTGAGCACTGAACTACTCCAGACAGAAGGTCTTTTCTGCTCTCTTTTTGACCATGATTCCTACCCTGGACTGCCCTAAAATCCACAAAGATGTACTTAAAACTGATATATTTTTGTGTCAGTTTTCCCACTTTTGTGTTTCATTTAATGTCTCCTCACCCACACCACATTTTCTAAGTTTACCTCTAAGTGTTCCCACTGACTACATAACCTTAAAAGGCAGACAGTTTTTCTCTTTCTACTTCCTGCTTTTAAAATAAGAACACCTTTCTAAAAGATTTTGAGAACATTTAGGACAAAGGGTATAAAAATCCATACTGTAACTCAACAGTTAAAATCAGAGAAGACCACAAAGAATATTGTATTTAATGTAAAAAATAAAACCACTGAATCAAATTAAATTTAAATTCATGAAAAAATCCAATGTTTGGGAAACCAGATATGCACAATTTAAAACCTTGGGATACACTATGTCTACTAAGACCTGAAAATAATTAGAAATATTAACATTACTAAATCACTATTAAATTACTTGTTCATCAGCTTACACTATTCTACAGATATTTTCTAAACCTAAGTACTGAGCATAAACAGTACTGTAGCAAGTACAGATTTATTTTCTGTCTATCTACCATCATCTTACAAAAAAAAGACTCTTGGCAAATGATTTTGAATTTTATAAAAAAAATAGATGGTCTGTAACTGCCTCTTATTGGTTAATGCATTCATATAGGACTGCCAAACCAGTTTTACAGTCATAATTAATGCTAAATTGGTTTAACTTACATATAATTCTTACTTTATATCTCATTAAATTCATAATTTTTTGGAAGCAAACTCATACTACCTGTGATAGACAAGCATGTGTAAAATAAAGGTTTCATCCATATTTGTTATTTAACTCAGAATCTGCATAATGTGTTGCATTGGGTTTGCATGGCAAGGTTTTGGTGGCAGGGAGAGGGCGGAGGTGGCTTCTGTGAGAAGCTGCTAGAAGCTTCCCCCATGTCAGATACAGCCAAGTCAGCTGGATCCAAGATGGACCCGCTGCTGGCCAAGGCTGAGCCCATCAGTGACAGTGGTAGCGCCTCTGGGGTAACAGAGTTCAGAAGGAAAACAAAAAAAGTAAAGGAGTGGCTGCTTTTGCAGCCAGATAGAGGAGTGAGAAGATGTGAGAAACTTTGCCAACACCAAGTTCAGTGCTGAAGGAGGGAGAGGAGACACTCCAGGCACCGGAGCAGAGATTCCCCGTCAGCCCCTAGAGAAAGCCATGGTGAAGCAGGCTGTTCCCCTTGCAACCCATGGAGGAAGAATGATGGGCAGTCTTCTCTTGTCCAGGCTGAACAAGCCCAGTTCGCTCAGCCTGTCTTCATAGGAGAGGTGCTCCAGCCCTCTGATCAACTTTATGGGCCTCCTCTGGACTTGCTCCAGCAGTTCCATGTCTTTCCTGTACCGGGGACCCCAGAGCTGGATGCAATAGTGCAAATGGGATTTCACAAGAGCAGCACAGAGGGGCAGAATCGCCTCCCTCACCCTGCTGGCCACACTGCTTTTGATGCAGCCCAGGACACGGGTGGCTTTCTGGGCTGCCAGCTCACACTGCCGGCTCATGTTGAGCTTTTCATCAACCAGCACCCCCAAGTCCTTCTCCTCAGGGCTGCTCTGCGCAGCCTGTAGTTGTGCTTGGGATTGTGCTGACCCACGTGTAGGACCTTGCACTTAGCCTTGTTGAACTTCATTTCCAGCACCAACCTCTGAGGAATGCCACTCATGACTGATGTTGACTCGGACGTTAAGCTGTTGACCATAACTCTCTGAGTGCAACCATCCAGTCAATTCCTTATCCACTGGTCCATCCATCAAATCCATGCCTCTCCAATTTAAAGACAAGGATATCATGCAAGACAGTGTCAAATGCCTTGCACAAGTCCAGGCAGATAACATCAGTCACTTGTCCTTGTCCACCAATGCTGTAACCCGATCAGAGAAGGCCACCAAATTTGTCAGGCATGATATCTTGGTTGTCACCAATCACTTCCTTATTTTCCATGTGCCTGAGCATAGTTTCCAGGAGGATCTGCTCCATGATCTTGCCAGGCACAGAGGTGAGACTGATGGGCCTGTAGTTCCCCAGGTCTTCCTTTTTTTTCCCTTTTTAAAAATGGGGGTTATTTTTCCCCTTTTCTAGTTGGTGGGAACTTCACTGGACTGCCATGACTTCTGAAATACGATGGACAGTGGCTTGGCCACCTCATCTGCCAGTTCCCTCAGGACCCATGAATGCAGCTCATCAGGTTCCATGGACTTGTGCAACTTCAAGTTTCTTGGATTATTTCTCAAAAATTTGGGATTTTTTGCAGTATTATCTTAACACTAAAACTGACTTGTAAATAACTGGAAATGTAGACTGTTCTGTCAACTGACAGTAAAGGGATTGATGGTTTTCATTTCTTAGGGTAGTTGAAGAAATAAAATGGTGGATGTGAATGTCTGTCTTTGTCCTTCACTAGTATCTTCACCAGTGCTAAGAATCCTGGTACGACCCTGAGCCACGGCTAAAAGATGGTGCTTCCTTTTCCTGCTTACACAGCACAGACTCTCATTGAACCTGCCTGGGAAAGGAAACAAAGAGAATATATCATTTGGGGAAAGCTCAAGAGAACGAAATCTTGCAAAACTCTCTAGACTACTTCCAGACCCAAATCACGTGAATACGGTGTCTCATTTTTATGGAAGGAGGAATTTTAACTCAGTTTAATAGAAGTACGTCAATGTTGTTTCCTGTCAAATTAGCTAGGAGGAGAACTCTCAAAAGCATAAATGTGGGTTAAGGACATATTTCTTCCTGCCTTTCACTAAGGCACTGAACACCTTTGCAACACTGCAAATTTTCATTGCAAAGATAACATTTCACATCTCAGTGCATACAATTCAACTAACTGCCAGAGATGGTGCTGGAGAGAGTGCACTTTAACCCTTGGAGTTCAGTTTGGAATTCAGTATTGGTATTTAAGGAGGAAAAATGTAATCAGTATTCTTAATTGTACCTGAATGTTCACCTGGCATCCCATCTCAGAAAAAGAGTAGGCTGGAAATTCATAATTGCGTATTTGCAGACTACCTTTTCAGAGCAAACTGTGCATTTGCCACTATATAAATACCAAAAATTAGCAGAAGTCAATATCAATACTAGATTTTCTTCGAAAGTGGCATCCTGCCAGTGAGCTCCTGCATTAATAAGGCAGGAATGCCAATACAATTACACATGATCTCTTACTATTAATACTTCCAAGCCTTTTATCTCATTAAAAACTGATGTTCTGTGCCAGAAGACGAGATGCTGTTGCTGCATCCATTCAAGAAGGAGGTAGGGAGAGAAAAAAAAAAAAAAGTTTCTTACTTTATTATGAGGATACCTTAATGAAAATACTCAGTTTCTTGATGCTTTGATTATCTCCCCATTAAATCTGCATTTTCATTGATACTTAAAACCCATTTATTTCAGTTGTGTCTTCTGTTTTGTAAGTTTAGATGCTCTGTCTCCATTTTATTGAATTGTTATATATGAAAGTATTGATTTAATCAAGTACATGAAATTCACTTCAATTTTTCATTACTTTAATGCTGCAATATCAATGATACAACACTGTAATTAAATGCTTTTTGAGAAGAGGTGTATTCTGAGCACTAGTTTGTCTGATCAAGACAAATACTTTGTTGAGATTCATTATTTCGTTGAGTCTGGATTTTATTTGATACTAAGAGTATGTACTAAGTTCTTCTCTGTCTTCTACAGGGATAAAGCTGTTTTGATGCAAGCTGAGAAACTATTTGTAGAATTGAAACAGAAATTAATTTCACATAAAATATTCTGGAAGAGATTTCCTTATGAAGTTACCTTATAAATATTTGTATTGGATACTTACTTTATATTAAAACTTTCCTTTTTTTGTTTCCTTAATTTGTTTAATATATAACCTAGGGAGGACCCAGACTGGAGGGGATATTTTTATGTATGTATGTGTGTGCATGCATATATTTATACATCTAGACATAAATGAAGGTTGAGGTGTTCTTAATGGTATTTCAGAGTTAATGAAAACCTAGCAGTGGTTTATTTCATTATCTTGATGGATGGGTGTTTATTGGGAGCCACAGCATATTCTCTTCTAAGGTTGTTTCATCTTTTAATGTAGAAAAAATATTGTACAAAAATAAGTAGATTAATGATAGTTTTCTGGGGTCATTCTCAGCTGCTTTCTCAAATTCCCTTTTAGTGAAGGCTTAGAAAGTACAAATCTAGCTCTATGAGCTGTGCCAAAAACTAGGTACTCCAATTACAAGTGTGAAATTCAAGTTTGTCCTTCAGTTGTTATTGTGGTGTAGCAGGGTATCAGAGATGTGCCTATGTGCCTTCTGAGCACTCGAATCGTTAATACCCCAGTTACCCTGGGAGCACCCAGGCAGTCGTCTGCAAGAGTGAGACAGTGGACTGGCTGGAGACAGCAGACCAGCATGGCGCGAGGTGCTGAACTCCCATCCACTTTCACAATTAACTGTTTGGTTGCTGCAGGTGTTCTCCAGGCGAGAGCTTTGGACTGTTCCAGACATTGTCCCACGTGGTTCCTGCCATGCTTAGTCTTCCCACTCGTATGTGTAAATACGCTGATTAATGCCTCGGTGGATTGACCTGGAGACTCCCAGGCAACACCTGCCACAGAAGTGATCAACTGTTCACTGACCAGATATTTATATCTAGACAACAGAAACATCTGCAGGTGCAGAAATAATCTTGCAGGGCAATTTCTTGTATTCAGGGTATGTAGGAGAAGTTTTGCAGCTAAATGGAGCAATAGTGAGGGATCATGTGTGTGCTTGGGTGGTCGCATACAAACACAGATACCTCGGTTATAAGAATTGATCAAAATAACAGTATGAGTACATTCCCCTGACTCAGCTGAAGATGTCATTGACAGCACTCTTGCAACAAAGACTCTCATCATTATTTGGAGAGCAACCAATCATCCTCTCCGTGCCCACATTTCCCCACAAAACACTACCGCATGCCAAAAATCCTGTAACTGATGTTTTGGTTTGTTGAGGGTTTTTTTTGTTGTGGGGGTTTTTTTTAACAAACACTATCCATGGATGTCTGGACAAGACATTTGATGAGCAGGATTGGCTCTTTTTTTTTTCTGCCACTGTAGAAGTATTCATGAAATGTCAGGCATAGAGGCAGTCCTCCTGGTAATTTTGGGCCGTGTTTTTTGTTTTTCTTGGGCAGTTCAGAATGAAAACACATTTGTCTTCTTAGGCACCTAGCCTAAAAATCCTAAAAGAGTACATTAACAGTAACACCAGAGATTTGTTATCCTAGAGAAAACATGCAGTCAAGCTGTCTTTGCATCTCTTTCTACTCTGTCCAGTCTGTGGAAGATTCCTTTCATTTTCATTTAAGCTAGACTGAAAATAAACTCCTTGGTGCAGGGTTTCATTAGGGAAAGATGAGTTTTTTGTTCAGTTGTTTGGAGGTTTTTAATTTGTTGGTGCCAATTTACTATTACGTTACACATTGGAGATCCAGAAAACAGTAAGGCAAAAGGGAAAGACAGGTAAAACTGAACTTTCTGATGACCAGAAAAGCTTCAATTTAGTATACTTTTTTATTAATATTATTATCCAGAAAATGCAAGCATCACCTTCTCAATTATTTTGTTGTGGTTGTCATTATTTGAAATTTTTTTATCATTTTTATAGAGCTTTTTTAGTAGGAGTTGGAACAAATGTGACACTGCAAAACAACCTTCTGAAGTCTAAACACACCCAACATTCAAGGTGTTGAATGCAGAAAGCTGGTTTCATCCATTTTGTAAGTTGCTCCGAAATGTACATATTTATTGTGAAAGGTACTTGGAGTCCTCACAGCCTGGGATGCTTCAACCTGGAAAAGAGATAGGAAAGAAAAGAAACAGAAAGAGTCTCTACAACACTGAATGACTGGGACAGAGTTAATAGAGATTTATTGTTCACTGTCACTTCCAGTAGAGGAACTAGGAGACACCAATTGATTCTAAGAGTTGACAGATGCAAAACAACTGCCCAAAGTGCTTTTTCAACATTTTATGATTAATCTGTGAAACATCTTGTATAATAGGTTGTGAATGCATTTTTCTCCAGGAAGGGACCAGACAAATTCATGGGACAAAAATCCATCGACCATTGTTACCTACAATAACATCACTGTCAGCTTAGGGGGTTCGCTAGGAGCCTGGAAGGACTGTCGGGAAGGATCATTGCATGCCTCCGTTGCTTTCCTTGCTCTGCCATTTTCAACCATAGGCTCTGACTTTTGGGGGGTGGAGACCAAAATGGGGCTAGGTAGCCCGTTTGTCTAATTTGGTACAGCAGCTTTTATGTTTTTACCTCTTTATGTGCTTGCTATTTTCAGGAAGGTTAATATTATTTTTCTTCAAAGAAATTTCTGTTTTGCGCTATTGAAATTTTGCAATACTGATATAATGGACCTAGTAGGCATGGTGGTGTTAGGTTGAAGATTGGACTTGATGATCTCAGAGGTCCTTTCCAACCTTAGTGATTCTATGATTCTATGATTCTAATAGAGTTCTTGCAAAGAAAAAACACCCAAAAAATCTGTGAAATGTATTTGCATTACCAGCCTATTTCCGGAAAGCACTGGTGTGGTAGAAATGTCTTTGAGGGAAGCCTTTTATCTTCCTAACTTCCTGCAAAATTCATTCTAGTTTGTAGGTATTATACACAAAGTAATTGATGATAGCAGTAAATGCCAGGTATTGCTTTCCTTTAGACCAGATAAAGATAAAGGGTTTTCTTTTGCAAACAACAAACAGGGAAACACTGTAGAAAAGACAAGTACTTTCCACATTTCTTTCAAAGACATTTTGTAACACCTTGATAGAGTTACTTAAACTGAGATACAAATAGAAACCAAAAAAACATGTTCTTGAATGTGGTTGTCCTAATATTTAAGTGTCTGTTGCTTAGACAGAATCCAAAGCACCAGGTTAGGTGATGAGAGAATGATGAGGCATCAATGTCTTTGAAAAAGCTTCATAAAAATCATCAGACCTGCTAAGGAAGTAATTTCAACTATTCAGTGGTGTCTCACTCTTCAAAAAGCAAACCAAACAGAGGAAGTAATTTCTTTGGAAATATGACTAGAGATTAAGGCTCTCATTCGGTGCAATATTTGTGAATAATTTCATAATATTGTTAAAAATTAGTTATGGATAGTCCATTGGGTTAGAAACCAGCAGACAAAGATGTTTCTGAAGTTACCAAGTCCTTGGCAGTTTTTGCTACCAAGTGTATATACAAAATCTTTGGAATTAGACTCAATGTCTGTCCCACAACTGGATGAGGAAGGAATGAACTGCTAATAAAAGGTCCTGAACTCACCATTATTTCTGTAGGGAATCTCATTCAGAAGATCTCGCATTGTACAGTTAGCTTAGACACACCCCTATGGCTTGCACAGAGCCCCACAGTGACCACGCCCCATAAAAGGAGTATATAAATGCGTGAAGCAGTTAATAAACGCCATTTGCTCATCCATCATATTGATGTCGTGATCACTTGGTCCTGAGGTGAGAGTCCTCAGGGGTGAGGTGTTTGTCCTCGGACTCCAGGACCAGTAGTTGAAGTCCCCCACTGCAGCTTCAAGAACACGGAAAGCAACAGATTTCAATGAAAAATTGGAAAAATGTAATATGTAAGTATCACTATAAAACTTATTCTGTATAATAGACTTTTTTCCCATATAAGTATAAAAATCTACATATAATTTTAGCAAGGGTACTAGATGTTAAATTAGCTGCTTAGCAAAGAATTCCAACTAATCCATTACGCTATACACCAGGAAATGATAAGTGAAAAGATGATTTACTAGTAGTTTTTCCTTGTACAGCTGATAGTGAAACAGGCTTTTTCAGCGGCAGACAGAAAATGCAGCTCCTCAGAGACACAGAATGCTCCCAGATTTTTTACAAGTGGTTCCTCCTTAAGCAGCTTGGGAAATTACCATTACTTTCCAAATATTTTTTCTTATTGTTTTTCCTTAGAAAGTGGGAGGCATTCTGTAAAAAGGAGTAACATGATAAATATAATTCTTCTCTTTGGCCATCTTGTCTTTTTTTTTTTTTTCTTTTCTCCTGGGTTTAAAAAAAATGCTGCTAATTTGATTTTGAATATTCAAAACATTTAATTTTGAGCAAGGCAAGTGTCTTGCTGAAGTTACTTTTCTGTCTTATTTTTCGTCTTTTGATACAATCGTGATACCTAAGACTCTAGGACAGACACGTCATGGATTTGCTTGGGTCAGACTGCTGTAAGGACAAAGTCTTGTCATTCCATTTCTGCAAGCACAGCCTCTGACCTGGCGTGTTCCATTCTTCCACTCACACTCCTTCCTTCCATGACAGGCATCTATCACAGGCACAAACATGCTGCTTGACTGTTTTGTTTCTGAAGATAAAAAGTTGCTGTTCCAAAAATGCACACTTCACACTTTGCTTAGTCTCTCAGACCAATATATTGATTAGAGGTCACAACTGAAAAATCCACACAAAGAAAAATTAATTTAGCAATCAAATACATATTCTAAGGATAGATCTTTCATATGTAACTGGTTTTACCTTCAAATCAGAAGGTAAATCACTGTCATAATTATACAACATTTCTTTTGTTGTTTTTGTAATGGAAGCTTTTTAGACAGTTAATGAGAAAAAGTGTTTTAGTTGCTCTTTGCATCCTCTACAAAAAACGTCTGAGACTCATTTAAGACAGTATTTATCTTACATTTAAAAAAAAAAAGAAAGAGAGAAGTACCGAAAATGCAAAAACATTCTGTTATCACTTAAAGCTGGTTGAAGCAGACTTCACATTTGTTTCAATAATCAATGCAAAATGGATAACTAACATCCTTTCTTAGTCTGCTAATGCATTTTTATGAACCTTGATTTCTTCTCTTAGTCTTGGCAAATCCTTGCCCTCCATTGCAAGAATTTTTAACATTTTAGATTTTAACACAGTTCTATTCCACTTTACAATTTTCAGGTTTCCAGAACCAAAAGACAAGGAAGGAATTCACACCTCCAAAGAATTTAAGATTATTCAGAAAAGTGACAGTGAAATGCATGACAATTTGTGTTTCAAATATTAGGATAAACTTTAGTGAAAACTTAACAAACCTAGTCTTCATTAAAACCAAACCACAAGATCTCAGCAAATTATTAATTATTAAGCAAAATTTTTTTTTTCATCTATTAACTTGCATAAAAAACCACACTAACATGTACAAACAAGTGTGGTGCATAGAGAAAAACAATATATGATTTCACTGGGAATATTAAATCATTTGTGTGATGTCTTTCAGACTATAAATACAAAAATGTGAATGAACATGTGGTTTGAATTTTAACTTCAGTAAATAGACTTCAAGAGACTTCAGCTGAATAACAACTGATCAGAGTTATGAGTGTTCTTCTGAGTCTGATAAGTGAATCCTGTTTCCTTCATGCCGCAAAGCATCATGGCAAACCCTGCTGAGAACAGTCCCATAAAAGTCTTCAGTAACATGAGTCTCACTAGTCTGGTTATCACGAGATCTCCTCCTTTCCCTCCTTTTCTCATGAAACCATTCAGAGGTAAACCAAGACCATGTTATAGACCAGTGTTACCTTACAAGTTCTGAGCATCCAAAGATAGAAAACCAGGCTGTTACAGGAGGCTGGAAATCAGAAGAGGCACATAAAAACTTTCAAAATTACTAGTCACACTTTCAAATGGAAGGCAAAATTTATAAGTTTTCAGTGATAAAGTGTGTAAATTAACACCAATATGAGCTATTACCTGGAACACGTGGCATTAGGTGGCTGACACATGAAGCAGCAATAAAGTTATTCCAAGAACACTCTGAACCGTGAAAATGCTGATGGCCATAATGGAAGAAATTCAGAATTTATTATTCAGAATTTGGAAGTCAACTACCCAAATTTATCATCATTAAAACCAATAATCCAAGTGCTATGTCGTGTAGAAGATTCCCTCTGACTTTTTAATTTCATATGTGCTTAACAGCAAATGATGGGCCAAACGTTGTTTGCAAACTCTTGAGTTTAAGAAAGTAAAACAGGCTGTGAGTTTCATAGAAACTTCGGTGAAACACTATATCTTTATTAGTTGCATTTTTAGTGATACAGGATCAGTAAAAAGCACCTTTGAGTCTTAAAATCCGTGCAGTCATCTTTGTTTCTTTCTTTTAATCTATTTTGGTCACTTTAGTTAGCAAATCCAAGGCCCTTTTAAAAGAGAACCAGTGCTATGTCATCACACATTGCCACTAAATGTCGGATTTATAGCAAAGCACAACACAGTGTTCAGAAGCCCTTGACCTTGAAAGTCTCTGGAATACAGATCACCATGGCCTCAGTCTGCTCGTGGAGCTGGTTTCGCTGTTGGCATCTCTTGTGCCCTATAAACCAGTCCGTGTGTGCTTCAGTTGGGCTGCCTCTGTGACAGCTTTTACGCTAACATTTATCTTCCTTGTGCTCCTGTTTGGTTTCTGACAGTCCCCTATCTCCGTGGTAACCGCACTCCTTGCGACAAGTCGGACATTTGCTCCGCTTTTACCCTCCGAGGCTGCACCAGAAGCAGCTATCCATCATTTTGTCTGAAGCCATGATGCACTACATTCGGAATCACTAATCGTGCAATTCGTGTGATTATTCTGGCTTTGTCTTTGATAAAAACACACAGAGACTAAATACACTGTTAAAAAACCGAAACCGTATGCTGGTTTTTATGGTGGAGAATGCAGTGTAGCCCCAAACGCGGCTATCTAGGGATAAAAGCAAAGAAAGCAAAGTTAGCACACCCCAGCTGAAAAAGGCCGGTACCTCCCGCAGCCCAGCCCCGCGTAAGCTGGTGCTGAAGGAAGCAGGACACGCACTCCGCAGGGGGCTCATCCTGGCGAGGAGGGAAGGGGTCAGTGTTCACACGGAGCGGCAGCAGCTGTGAGCCAGTGAATTCTGGACTGTGTAACTCAGTGATGGAATGAGTCCCTGCTTTTGTTCTATTTTTTTTTCTTTTCTTTCCTGTGCATCACTTACTTAACC
>VWZZ01004899.1:72270-112931 GCA_013399095.1 Psophia crepitans | reverse complement strand
TCAGTGACTTCAAAGGTAATTGGTAAGTTGCAATGTTCAGTAAACTGACTTTAGGAAGATCTACTCAAAAGTCTGAAACGATATGCTTATGTTTATTTGAATGGCAATGTAGGAATTAACTAAATAATAATGTAGAAAGTCAGAAATACAATAAGGCAAGAAAAGAAAAATTGAAATTGGCAAAGAACTTATGTAAAAAATTGAAGGAAATTAAAAAATGAATTCATAAATTTTAAGGAAAAAGGCTATTTTTCTGCAGGAATTCTATTAGCAATGAGCAAAATGATTCATGAAGACTCACAAATAACTGAAAATTTGAAATGTTTTAAAACTCTGTCTTTAATAAGAAAAGTAATTTAAAAAGCACTTCCTCAGAAATTTGTGTAACTTGAGCTTTATATTATTTGAAGAGTAACAAAATTACCCAAACGTGCAGAAGATAGACTGGACAATTTTAATTGGACTTTTCTAACTCTTAATTCTGTAGCCTTATGATCAGAAAATAATTGATAAAGGGCAATAAAATGCTGGGAGATATATGCATGTACAGTCAGCCACTCTAGATAGTCATCTAAAGCAGTTAGCAGATAAAATCTATCACATAATCCTCTTGCAAGTATTTCAGAAGTCCTGAGGACTGCAGATACACTGAAAACAAACCCAGTGTCATGCTAGTTTTTAGGAGAATGCCATCCCAAGGAAGTTAATTTGTGATGTGGAAAACACTAAGCCTTCCATAGATACAACAAGCTCCTCAGACAGCTGTTGTTCCCATGGATGGTCCATCATGAAGAATGTAGAATCATAGGATCATAGAATGTTTTGTGTTGGAAGGGACCTCAAAGATCATCTAGTTCCAACCCCCGTGCCATGGGCAGGGACACCCTCCATGAGACCAAGTTGCCCAAAGCCCCATCCAACCTGGCTCTGAACACTTCCAGGCATGGGGCCTCCACAACCAGTCCCTCTCCAGATTTTTTGTAGGCCCACTTTAGGTACTATAGAGGCTGCTATAAGATATCCCCAGAGCCTTCTCTTCTCCTGGCTGAACAAGCTGAACTCTCTCAGCCTGTCTTTGCAGGAGAGGTGCTCCAGCCCTCTGATCATGTAGCTGGCTTGAAATCTATGCTTCTGAAGAGAGCCATCTCTGTGCATGCCTTCCACACTCCTTGTCTCTCACGCAGTTTAGACAAGGACATCATTGTCTGCAGATGGTTATGCAAGCAAAGAACACTCATATAAGTGGGAATGATCTCCTTCACCAGAGGCAGGAAACTGCCAAGAGCATGGATGTGAGGTGCTAGTTGTCTGCCATACGTTTAAAAACCTGCACTGACAGAGAGATGGCCTGGAGAAGTGAAGGTGTTTCTGTCTTGGACTTCAGGGATTCTGGGAGCTGTGAGGTAATGTTTACAGTGGTAAATGGACTGGAGGCAATATTAAACTGAACCCCCCAAAAATGTAATTGTCAGGGTCAGGGAACACAAAGGCTTCTTTTTCTGCTTCCTGGCTAGTGATACTGTGCAGCTTCAGATATTGCAGGCACATGTGTGTAGCTCCTTCAGAATGCTCACTGGCATCTTATGACCTCTTTTGCAGATATTTCATATTTTTCACTTTGAAGTTGCGTTTCTTGATGCTTCTTTAATAGCTGGCAGCTGTGAGTTCCCAGATCATTCCCCTGTATTGCTACCACGATATCTTCCTGGTAGCAAAATTTCAGCTTAGCTCCCTGCAGATGTTTGCCAGGTCTGCAGTCTCTACCAATCCACAGGCTGCTCTGGTTTACCTTTTGACATGGTTTTTTCTTTTTTTTTTTTTTTTTGATTGTTGTTGTAAACAAATTGTAGTAGTCGACAGGCTGGGATTTTACGCTATGCCATCAAGGGCGTATTCTGTTTCTACAAGGTATTTTGGAGTTCATGAAGGTGCAAGGACAGTGCTGAAGAACTGTCTTAGGTAGAGGATTGTAATGTGGCATGGTTCATGATCATATTGTCTGTGTCTCTTCTGCATCTCTGTTTGTCTCTTAATGGGGACAGTTTGGTTTATTCCACACTGGGGCTCGGGAATAAATTATGGTGTGTGTGTTGAAGCTGGCTATGGGATTAGGCCATTCCAGTAAACCAGGGAGTAAACCAAACTGACAGACTTTGTTAAGCTTACCTGTGAACTTGGGTCTGTTTCTGAATAAATGACGAGGACAGCAGTTCCACTGTTGTCTGTGATGTGTTCAGACTTACATGGAAATAGAATTAGAGTGAAGAAATAAAATATTCTCCTTTGATACTTAATTAAGGATACTGATTAACTCTGTCTTTTAGAAAAGCTGGCACTAGAACATAGTGATGTGATGATGAGTTATGAAAGCGATAAATTCTCCTATGTTTATATACAAAAATGTTTATTGGGCAATATAAAAGTCTGCTCCATCATAAGTCTGCATTGTGATGCATGAATTTTATGGATTGTAGTACATTTTTAGATTTGTGGAATTGATCTTTAATTACTGTCTTCTACAGAAAACAATTACATGGAAAATGTCAAACAACATTCTTTCTAAATACTGGAATTTTATGGAAGTTCTTTTAAAATGTTTTTGAGAACAATTCTGAGTTAATTAAATGGAAAAGGTGAATAACTTTAGCAGAGATAAATAAATTCAGCAGTGATGTGTGAATGAGCACTTGCAAACAGGCTGATCAATGTTTATTATTAATGGGCATATAATCATGGAATCGTTTAGGTTGGAAATGACCTTTAAGATCATCAAGTCCAACTGTTAACTTAGCCCTGCCAAGTCCACCACTAAACCGTGTTCCTAAGTGCCACATCTACACATCTTTTAAGTACCTTCAGGGACAGTGACTCAAGCATTTCCCTGGCCAGCCTGTTCCAGTGCTTGACAACCCTTTCAGTGAAGAAATTTTTCCTAATATCCAATCTAAACCTCCCCTGATGCAATTTGAGGCCATTTCTTCTTGTCCTATCACTTTTTACTTGGGAGAAGACACCAACACCCATTTGGCTACAACCTCTCGGGTAGTTGTAACAAGCTTCCTTTTCTCCAGGCTAAACAGCCCCAATTCCTTCAGCTACTTCTTATAAAACTTGCTCTTTAAACTCTTCACCAGCTTCATTGCCCTTCCCTGGACATGCTCCAGCACCTCAATGTCCTTCTTGTAGTGAGGAGCCCAAACTGAACACAGTACTTGAGATGCGGCCTCACCAGAGCCAAGCACAGGGGGATGATCACCTCCCTGCTCCTGCTAACCACACTATTCCTGATACAAACCAGGATGCTGTTGGCCTTCTTGGCCACCTGGGCACACTGGCGGCTCATATCAGCTGGCTGTCAACCAATACCACCAGGCCTTTTTCCACCAGGCAGCTCTCCAGCCACCCTGCCCCAAGCCTGTAGCGCTGCCTGGGGTTGTTGTGACCCAAGTGCAGGACCCATCACTTGGCCTTGTTGAACCCCACACAGCTGGCCTCGGGCCATTGATCCAGCCTGTCCAGATCCCTTTACAGAGCCTTCCTGTCCTCAAGCAGATCGACACTCCCTCCCAACTCGGCGTTATCTGCAAACTTACTGAGGGCACACTCAATCCCCTCGTCCAGATCATTGATAAAGATACTGAACAGAACTGGCCCCAGCACTGAGCCCTGGGGAACACCACTTGTGACCAGCTGCCGACTGGATTTAACTCCGCTCACCACAACTCTTTGGGCCCGGCCATCCAGCCAGTTCTTTACCCAGCAAAGTGTGCACTCACCCAAGCCATGAGCAACCTGTTTCTCCAGGAGAATGCTACTACTTCTGTGTAAAACTACTTCTGTGGCATTGTTTTATATGACCATAGAGAGCAAAAGTAGCTAAACCTAATTTTCCACTTTGTGTTAATTTTTCACTTTGTCTGTAAGTACAGTAGAAAGTAGATGGTGTGTGATTAAAGTGCCTATGGTAATCCCACATCCCCCCTGCCCCCAATTATAATTGTGCTTTTATCTTCATGAATATTGATCTCTTTCTTTCATTTTAATAAGCAAAGGAAACGGGATGAAAAATGTCATTACCTAACCTGTTCAGTTTGTTCGTCTGCTAACAAATGCTTACCACCTTCTTAGAAGAACTTTGTATGAAGTGGTAACATGAATTAGTTACTCTTATCATAAACTTTCCAACTTCTCTTTTCCTGTCTTTGTTTTTTGCTTTAGTGTCCTACTGTACTTCACAGCCTTCAAGTTTTTAGATGCCAAGGGTGTATGTGCGTGTGAACAGTGCCTGACAGAGTGAGTCGAGAGTTTATGGCTAGGGCAGTGGACAGTGGCAGCAGACACAGGTGAATATTTTGTCCTAAAGGGAAAAAAAATCTCTGTCCCAGAGCTTAACATTTTTTTTTTTGTTGTATTCTGTGTGGTTACTCATGCCTTCGTTTTCTGATTTCACAACATGTCCTAAAAATCCTTTTGATGCCCACCAAATAAGACAGAGAGGTCCTCACATTCTTTGCAAAAGCTCCTGATCACTGGAAGGGTGTAACTGTAAGGATGTGAACTGTCCAGGGATGATAAGCATATCAGCACTAATCTCATCCTTGTCTGTGTTGTGCCTGTATGATACGCTTACCTGTCTTGCTAATTCCTCTCTTTTTGTGTGTCTGTGTATGCCGTGTTACGTGCACGGCTGAACTAGCTATTTCTCTTTCACTGCGTGCAGTTATCTCAGCAAAATAGCGCAGGCTCTGAGGGTCACTTGCCTTTCCCACACAATACACTAAAAGTAAGGCAAGCGTGTGCCACATTATTAACTGTCAGGCTAAAGTTATTAAGAATCAGCCTTAGGATGAGGAAAGTACATATAAACTATAATGTACTTTAAATGAGATAAAATTCCAGCTACAACTTAATAAAATTCTCGTGTTTTGAATAGTCCCTGACCTGAGAGCATAACACAACAATTAAGTGCTGGAGTCACGTTGGCCGAAGCATATTCAACTAACTAGACACAAAGCATTTCAACAGAACATTAATACAACCTTAGTACTAACAAGTATAGAATGGAAAGAGCTCATGCTGATATAAATACAGGTAGTAACAGGCTACAGATCATGTATTTAAAAAAAAAAAAAAGCCATGCCTTTGGAAGTAAGCCATCAATACAAATGGTGTGTACAGTCACCAAAAGTCCGTGGAAAAGCTGGTTGCAATAACTCCAACTAGGGCATGCAGGAAGGGGGTGTTCAACAATCTGGAGATAAATAAAAACTTGATAGCTGAATTTATTCTTTTGTTTATTTTCATATGTTTGGAAAAAACAGTCAAATGAGTGATTGACTTCCTGCCTTTCTTTCGTTCAGATCACTGGATAAAATGACCATTCATTACGTGTTTATGGAGCAAAGGTTTGCATTTGAAGTTTTACACCTCTACTAAATAAAAAAAGTCTGCTTGAAAAATAAAAGTGAATGTCATTCAGTGCAACTCTAAATTTACAATAAATAATAAAAATCTAAAATGTTTGGAAACTGTCTTGTTCAGTCTCGCACAGTTCATATGAAAATCTGAGAAATACAGAATCCTATGATTTTTTTGTTTCAAAATTTAAATGTTTCATACAAAAAAGATAATTTAAAAGTGCAATGATAAGAAGAAATACTCATGAAAAAAATGTCACTATTTAATAATATGTCACATCTGGACTTTAATGAAATATTAATGCTAAGTTATGATAAGAAGAGTACTTATTTCCTATCTTTCTTTTATCTAAATTGTTTAATATTTAATACTTTATAATAGAGAGATAGAGTAGACCAAAGTAGAGTTTGGTACTGTTTTATTATGCATGATTTTATTACCAGATAAGAGTATTTTAAAATGTTTAGAATATTATAGGATCAGATACAGAATATTTAAAGCTATGTAATGTATTCTGTAACAGATCCAAAAATCCAAGATGTGCATTGCCAAAGGAGACTGTGGATATAAACCCAAAATTTTTAGAAGAATCATCATTAATAGAAATATCTATATCAATGTTCCTTTTGGGTCTCTTCCAGCTTGAGAGATTCTATGATCTATTTCATTGTTGTTATAAATATAACAAGAGTTGGTTTTTGTGGTTTGTTTTTTTTGTTGGTTAGAGAAGGTGGTGTGTGGAATGGTTTACATGTAAAGTGATCCTACTAACCATATCTGTCACTGAAGAGAGTAATCGAATGTTGAGACAAAAAATATATTTAGTTGGTGCTATATAATTTTATGTAACTGATGTATACTATTAGACTTTGCTGACTTTTATTCTTCATTGCAAGACAAAACCAGGTGACTACTAACCAATGACAGTACTAAAATATCATAGGATGCACAGAGAGGTTACACAGACATCATTTTCCAAATTAAAATGGATGTTTGAAGATACTGAAAATTATTGAGAGAGAATACAGCTTGGAAAAGAACTTGGAAACACACGAAGTGGCTATAGGCATACTTCAGGGAAACAGAAGGGTTCTGGTTCAGATCACTAAATGGAATTAGGCCATCAAGTGCTTAGCAGTTGTGATTTCAACGTATTTTAAGTACTTTCACATAATGTCACGTACTCGTAGTTTGACAGAGGATCTTTGCCCCTGAAGATTTTTGAACTGTTAAGTTCTTGGAATAGGAATCAGAAGTAACCATATAAAAACAAATTGTAATCACGAGAAAGCAAATTAACGACAAACCAGTGACCTTATTGTCTCCTTTGTAATGGTGGAGGGTACATAACTCACATTCAGTTTGGACACTGCAGATCTTTGATGGAAGCAAATGTTTCTTCCACTTGGTTCGCATCCACCTTTCCAGAAAAAACAATGAGGCTGCACAGTCCGCCAGAAACTGTTTGTGTGGTTTGACGCTGATATATCACACAGACCAATGTTTCATTGTCTCCCCATATTTTGTTGTGTATCTAATCCCTCTGTTTTCTGCTGCTGAGTTTTAGATTGTAACCTCTTGGGAATAAGGACCCACTTCTTGTTCTGGGTTTAATCTCTGTTTGACGCACATCAGCAATACCTGGCATAAGACTTGACAGTGATTTCGACTGAAAAAAACAGCAATTGCTGCTTTAAGTGAATCTTTGGAGTTGAAAAGTGTTCTGTGCTTGCAGAGAAGTCTGCTCCCCAAATAGATCGTCATTATGATAGCCAGAGAGGGAGACAAATGTACAACTCGGGTAATACCTTAAAAATATGATTTTTCTGTTACCCAAACAAAATGCTGCAAATCTAAAACTGAATTGGGGAAAACATCTTTCTTTATATTACTTACATGAATAAAATTATGTGTTCAAACCACTTTTATAAATGAATTCTATTAACTCTAATTATAGATAGATTATTTCAAGTTATTGTTTCCTCAAAACTACCTATCAATGAAACACATGATTAAGCCCAGTTACCTGAACACTTCATTAAAGGACACGTTTAAGCCACCAAAGAATATATTGGATAGATAGGTAAGTGCCTAGTGAGATTTTTCAGAGGTGTTAAATGGGTGTGCCTGAAACCTCTCGAGTCATCTGCACAACCGTACAGTACAACCAGAAGTGAATAGGTAGTTGAGAGTAGAGTCAGAGAAAGTCGAGACTCTAAGCTTAATTGCAGTTTAACAGAAAAAATGTACTTATGTAGTGAGAAGAACGGCTAAAAAATCCACCGTCTTGCAGGGAGCAGCATTAAGTGGTGTGAACGAGCCTAGAATTTCTGTTTTGTGATGAAACAAAAAAGACAACTTTTTCAGGTAAAAGGAGGAAGAAGCTTTGAGCTATTTCCTAAGTTTTTATTTCTGCCCTTATTTTAAAGACCCTTATTTGGTCTCAGCAGTGTAATTCTTACTCTGCAGGCAGCTTTAAGCACCCTGAGGAGTCAGAAATGGCTAGGTGTGCTCTGAGCATGCCTGACCAGCTCCTGCAACTGTGCTGAGTTTAACAATAAGGGAAAAAAACCAAAAACACCCTTATGCTGGCATTAACTTTTGCTATACCTGATGAGTAATAAAGTAATACAGAGCCTTTCTCAGAAGAAGAGGTTATTCTCAGCCTGGGGGAATTTGAAATCACAGGTGAGACTGCTATTGATTTTAATGGTCCAAAATACTCACTTAAATGTATTATACAATTGCAAATAAAAATATTTCTAAATGGAAAATTTCTAAACCCCCGCCCCGCAGCGTTGCAATAGTCAAGATTTCTCATTAAAATAACCTTGACTTCACTTGCCTACCAAAACAAGAACCAGCAACCCTTAAGAAAAGGCAGTCTGACTATGATGCCGATATCCCAGACCCCAGAACTTCAGTGTAAAGAAACAGGCAGAGGAGAATCATTGCTTCCTTGCAGCAGGTTGCAGCGTTGGGTCATTCAGCAGTCAATAATGAAATGGGTAGCACCCTCAATTGCACATATTTCACTCTTAGTGTAAGCTCTGTCGTCCTTCTTGGGGATTAATAGTTGTACGGAGTGGCTCCTTCAGCAGACAAGTGCTTTTTCACATGAGCTTTTCCACTGCTGCCTTCCGGGAGTTAAATGTGCTGGCTGATGGACTTAAGTCTTCTGGAGCTGGACGCAGAAAAAGAATGTCCCACTAAAGGCTAAAATGCTTAAGTCACTCTTTATCTTTTATACACAGTTTTCCTGCTGTCTATATCCAAGATTAATGGCTATCTGGTGATTTGACCATTCTCAAAACTGTATGGTTAGTCCTACTATAAAAAATCCTACTTGAAACAATAATAGAATAAACCAGGATGTAACATTTTGAAAGACCAAATATTTATCTTCTTGTGGAAATGAAGACAGATATGTAAAACATTGAAAGACAATCACTGAAAAAGAAGACTAACACTTACTATGTACACTTTCACCTCCTTGGTTCTGTATATCCAATTAATTGTGGGCTGGGATTTCGAAAAGAGAATGTAAGAATTGTGACATTCACATTATAGATGACATAATTTTTAGCTATAAACTGTGGCATACTGGAACACTAACAGCATTTTTCAGCATTTTTTTCTTTTATAAATACCAAATTTGGTGATATGCTGACAAAATGGCTAATGTGATCCTTAGGTATGAGAACAGAGGATCAATGAGTAGATGATTTTTGCTTCTTTAAACCAAGTCAGTGAGACAGATATTGAGAAGTTAAATACTACTCAGTACACTACAGTCTGGCTGTGGTCATATTTTAAAAGCAGGGCCAGCGCTTAAATGAGCTGCAAAAATGATGTAAAGGCTTTTGAAGGGCAGATTTGGAAAACTCCAGCTGTTCAGCTGAGAGAAGGAAAAAACAAAAGGTTGTGGCAACTTGATTACTGTGTGTAAGTATTTCTGAGGTGAAAGAAATGCTGGCTGTTGAAGAAACCTTGATTCTGTCTGGAAAGGCACAATCAAAGTGACTCCCTGGGAGCTGCTGCCATGCCCTGAGAGGGGGTAAGCACTGAAATGTGCTACGGGGTGAAAGGGGGATCTTTCACCTGGTGCATCTTGGCAAGAGCTAGGGCAAATATTTCTGCAGTTGGTGGTCAAATGTTCCTTTAGCCAAGTTGAAGTTTTTCAGCATAGCATAGGATAGCTGGAAGATACATATATGCAGTAAGTCAGACTGAATGGTTACAGGAGCCCTTTAGGGCTTAAATTACCTGATTATTTTTCCTTAAGGACTGCTTTCTCCTTACCTTTTAAATTTTAGACTTCACCCTTGGGTCCTCAAGACAGACACAGACCCTGGTTCTATTTCTGTCTTTACATCAGTAGTTTAAGAAGGGGAGATACGGACTTTAGATCCAGGATACCGTATTTCTGTGCATTTTTCGTGGATATGTTTTCCTAAAACAACCCTCTGAGATCATTGTCCCTATCATTTACTCTTTGGACTGTGAAAGGAAAGTCATGTCAGCTGGGAAACTTTTTTTATATTACTGTTCACTGCTTTTACAATATAGAATGTTTTGCAGGGAAAAAGACTTGGTTTTGTTTAGCAGGCTCTGCTGAGGCATCTTTCGCTTCTTAAGATAACCCCATATGTGCTACTGTTCTTTTGCTCCTTAATTTTCTGAATAAATAAAATGAAAAAACCGGAATATGTTTTTATTAGTTAGGCTGTCACTGTTAAGATATTTAGAATGCTGGAGAGCAATTACTTTAGAAATTGGAAAACTGTTGCCAAGTTTCTAGTTTGGATAGTTGGGAGTGAAAGAGAAGCCCTGTTCAGAGAGAGACTTAGCTTTATGAAGCTTGTGGGATTTAAGAAAGTCTAACATTGTGATTTTTTTTTTTTTTAAAGAACAGCTCTGCAGAGAAGAATGTCTGGGACAGTGCTACCAGGAACGTCTGACAGAGGCAAGACCATCTGCTTTCTTTCATCAAGTTTTTGAATCCTCTGAAGGAACAAGAAATCTCGTCTGTGTAGGACAAAATGACTCAACCTGGAACCTAAAATTGTGAGCCTCACACTAAGGAGTCGCAGGTGCTGTACACATGGCAGAAGTCATAAAAGTCACAGATTATTAGCAGCAACTATTGCATCTTACAACTGTGGAGCACAAAAGGGAAGTATGAAGTAAATGGATCATTGCCATGCGTTACCAACTATATTGTCTTTGTCAATCACTGCTGCTGGTAGATGAGAGTGATACAGTCTTTTCTCTGTCAGCATACCTTCTGTCCCCTTACAGTTGACTTTCTCCAAATCCTGACTCCTGACCTATCACCTCAGTCAATGGTTAGTGCAGATGATGGATGAGCCTTGTTAGCTCATAAGATGCGCTGGTGCGAAGGAAAAATGCCAGTGGGCATGTTGTGTTTGTCTTACATTTTCATATGAATAACTTAGCTTTAAAACAGACAAATAGCTGCACAGGCTGAGCAAAATAAATTTGTCATGAATGTTTTGGGCCTCTGCTGTTCAGTATTGAATACTGATGTCATATCAGCAGATAGGGAAAAGAGAGCAAGGCAGGAGACCCTGAAGGAGGGAAGGAATGGACCAATTGGACCTGTAAAGGAACAGGCACTCAGTTTTGCTGCCTGCGTCTGAGCTCAGGGAATAAAAAGCAGACTGGTTCAAGAAGAGAATAAAGATTCAGTCCCTGGTGCACTATTCTGCATAACTGCCCACATGGTGAATCGCACACTTGAAATTGAAAAACAAAGCATTAAAATTATGAAATCAATAGGCTGTGATTTTTTTTTCAAGCAGATTGAACATAAACTAAGTTTGAACTTGTTTGTAATAAGACAAGTGGTATGAACTTGTAAAAATCTCGAGGCAGACCGACATGATTGAGGCTTTTTTTGCCTCTTTAAGAACCATCAGGGATTTTTGTTTGGTTGGGATTTGTTCAAAGAGAATTCTTTTAATGTTTTGCGGGAAAGTAGAAGAAAGGAAGGTGTTCACTTTAATCCTTAGATGGCAGGATGGGAAAGAGATTTCTAAGGAAAGAGTAATAGGAAACACAATTTCTTGCTCGCATAGTAGATAGGACTTGACTTTAGGTGTAAGAAGTACGGTTCCATGAGATTTTTCTTTAAGTTTAGATTTTTTTCATAAAAATACATAGATAAGTACAATGAACACAGTGTTAGAGTTTTTGGCAGAATTTTTCTAAGACTGCATAGGGCTTAACTGTGGGCTTGAATTCAGAAGTTGAAGTAGTGAACAGCCCATACAATATACGCAGAAGCAACTTCTTAATGTTTGTGAGGCCTCAGGAACAAGAACAAACCAGTGTATTTTGGAAACAGCATATTTTCCAGCAAGGCTTGTTATTTCCCGCTTGTCATCATCTATCAGATGTAGGTGTTTATTCAGAGAAGTCTTGCTCTGCTAATCCAGTGGCTTGTATTTCTCCTGTCCATAGTGCATTTAGAACTATTACCCTATTTTACCTACAGTTCCTAGTTGGCTTCAGAGCCTTTAAGTTGCTGAAGGATGGCTGCCTTAATAGTCCTCATTTTAAGATGATTGTACTTGGCTTGAAAACCAAAACAAACAGGAAAGACCCAGATTCTGCTTCTGAAATTCTGTTTACTTCTGAACTGCTTTTTCATGAAGAGATCATGGAAAGGCAGTTGTTTTCATACTGTGCCAAGCAAACAAAATTAGCTGTAAGCCTTCATAAATATTGGCATTTTAATCAGCCTGTGTTTCAAATTGCATGCTGTCTTCCCGTCATGAAGAGGTTCTAATTCAGTGGTGGGACCAGCGACTGACCAGGCTATGTGAAGAATTCACAGCACAGGGAGCTGCTTCACTGAGCTGAAAGCTCTACCTATAACTTCTGCTACGACTTCCCTTCCCTTCCCTTCCCTTCCCTTCCCTTCCCACCAGCATATCTCCAGGCAGCCATAGGTATAACCTACACCCACATAACAATCCCTTGCAGCTCCAGAATTACAAAGTACTGGAAGGCTTGAGTAAAGGAGCCACAAAAATAACTTGTGTGTTGAGGAAAGTGAGTTACAATGAGAGCTTTAAGGAATTCAATCTGTCCATTCTTCTAAAAGGGAGATCTGAATGTGAGGTGATTATAATGCCCGAATACCTTCATGTTGAGAAAACTGTGTGCTCTGTAATTTAAGAGAGAAAAGATTAATGGCAGGAAGTTAAAGGCATACAAATTTGAATAAGAAATTAGTCCTGATTTTTAACAGTGAGGGCACTGAAACATTAGCACAGATTACCAGTGGAACTGATGAATTCTACACTTTATGAAGCCTTCAAATCAACGCTCAATGTCTTTCTAAAATAACTGATTTAGCCAAGCAGATTTTGGGAATACATATAAGAGGAACTGCGTAAAATTTAAGGAATTCTGTTACATGGGACACTATAATTGAAGTAATTGTCCTTCTGACCTTAGTTTCTCTGAATTTATTAAAGTGTTAGATAGCAGATGAATCACTGTTCTGAACTGCTAGTTATTTTATACTTGGCATTTCATACAACTACTATTTTCTTACGATCCTCAGTGAGAGAATCAAAGTTTATGATGTCATCTAGTGTATGTATTATAATAGGTTATATAATTTTAATACTTCATTTCTTTAGTAGAATAGAATTTAAATGTCTTCTCTTTCCAGTGCGGTCTTGTCTGCTTGACCTGCCCTGACCAATCCCCTATTTTCCAGGAGTGTAACATGGATTTTTAGGAAAGAAAGCTCTTCGAAGTCACTGAAAAGCAGCAAGATACTTTACTACCACCTGGGGAGGTAACTGTATGGTCACTGGTGCTGACCAGTAAGTCACCTCCCTTAGGTGAGGAGTGAAGCATCTTTTGTTTACTGGGCCAGAGGTGCTTTCCTTTTGCAGTGGACTCCGACTCCCCTTCTGTCTGACCCCGCTAAGATGCTTTAATGTAAAATCAGTGTGAGGTGCAAACAGTAGCTGCCAAATACAGATTGTATAAGTATTTCCTTTAAATTTTCTGAGTATGATAAACTACCGTTCCTCTTCCTGATAAACATCGCTATGCACACATTCTAGCATTCTGTAGGTAGTGGGGTTGTTTTTCTCTTAATATTAGTGTGTTTGATTCTGTGGGTTTTGACATCTCTATTCTTTTGTCTGACAAATCTGTGCGCTGACTTGTAAAAAAAAATCAATATTGTTTTCCCTGGCACTTTCTCTGCAGTTGAGTTGATTTATTATCACAGTTCCCTTTGCCCTCTTTTTATCAGTGTGTTTATATTGCTTTAGGGTTGAGTACCTGATAACATCACAGGGTAGGAGACACACAGAGAGTTTCTGTGACCTTATCCCCTGTGTGATCTTGTCCAGTGTGACGGTGAGCCATGGCTATAAAGTGAGCAATGATATTATCCAAACTGTGTGATCAGATTTATGTTCTATTATGTTGGAAATAGAGATGAACTAGAACCAATGAACAAAATTTAGATATATGTTTAAACCGTACTTGTCCAGTATCTCAGCGGTGAAAGGGAGAGTAAACACCCACTGAATAAAACTTAATTTGCTTGCAAAGTAGTATGTGTTGGAAGAGTCGTACAGCCCATGGTCCTTGTGGTATTTTAAACCAAGCATAAATGTGAGCTTGTTGTTGCTCCTTAAAAATGGAACTTATTACTGTTGTTTCTGTTAGCCACCTATATCAAGGTAGTACTTAAGGACCCTAGTAAAAGGTGAGAGCTACCTTGCCCGGGAGACTGTAGGGACACATAAGAAAAGATAAAGTTCACAGGCAGTATTTCAGAACAGATGCAACCGAAGGCTGCGACATGTAAATGTGCTGTGGACGTGTTGAAAAGCGTGAGTGCAATAATGCAGACAGAGGCCGTGTTCACACGGGGCGCTGGGGAAAAAGGGTTAACTAAGTTTATTAAACCTGTACCTAACGTGACCGCAGCACGTTAGAACCACTTTAGTCTGGGAAAAGAGTACCCTCATGTAATGACTTCTGCCTGCTGACTTTCTCTGCTAATCACCTCAGTAATCTCAGACCACTCCTTGCCTCGCCGCTGGGGAGTGCCATTGTCTGTAGGCATCATGAGAGAAACATTCTTGAAGGTAGGCTGCAAAACAGGATTTTGGGAAGGTGTTTTTCTTATTGTCAGGGAGCAGCAATGAGGAGATGAGAGGTGCTTGACAGAGAGGTGTGTGGGGGGGGTGTATGCGCGCACACGCGCGTGTGTGCACCTGCTTGGGTCTACGGGGGATGGGAGACCAAGGAGGGGGCTTGACAGCAAAGTAAACTCATACATCTGCTAGCAAGAGCAGGGCAATAGGATGAAGTCTAATAAGAAAGGCAAAATAATGTGTTAACTCAGTGAAAAGATGCAAAAGTGTGATGACAGTTAGAGAAATGAGGGAGGAGGACAGTTCTAGCAGTTATTAGACTTAATCTAATTTGGAGGTCAGCCTCTGACTAGACCGCATCAGAAGAAATGATTCAAGCAAAAAGTCTGAGAAAAGTTGCTTTGGAAAACATGCCCTTGCCCTATTGACCTTTCTTGTCTCTTCCATTCTTTCCTACAGAGGCTCAGAAAGATTTGGCAGGAGAACAGTGGAGTTGGCAATAGAAGAAGCAAGAAGACGTGGGGGAACAGCATTATCAGAGTCCCTGGTGTTGCTGCTCTAATGCAGTATGTTTCTTAATGATGTCAAAACCCTCAAGCTTCTTTCAGCTCTGACTGGAAAAAAAGTAAGTTCTGATTGGCTTTTCGTTCTTTTTTTCTTTCTTTTTTTTTTTTTTTTCCTTTTCCTCGTACTTCTTCCAGTACTGTACCAGAGGGAGGAAAGATAGAGTTTAGTAGCTTTGGTCTTTTCTCCTGTTTTCTTCTTCTTTTGAGAAAGTAAAATCTACTCCCCTGTCTTCTGCTGTCGTCAACTGTAGGTCTGCAGTGGCTGCAGGCAGTTCAAAGCTGGAACAGGAACATATCTAGAGGTGAGAGGAGAAGTGCTGCTGAGTTTTGTATTTAGTTTCAAAGCAAAGCAAAAGATTGCTGTGGAGCTGCGGTGAGTCTGGATTAATTTACCTGCAAGATGTGTCTATGAGGCCTTCATATATTTTGGTGGTACTTCTCAGAAGAACTAGTTTGTCTAGTTGGACGCCCAACCAGGCCCCAGTTACCTAGAAGCAATCACACCGGTGCTAAAGTACATCATGTTGGCAACATGTATTTCTTTAACCATATTACTTTTACCAATCAATGTATTTTTTTTTTTGTAAAAAAGAGGCATGAAGTTATTAAGTTTTATTTTCCACAGACCCATACTCATGAATATGAATTTTATTACTCCAGTTAAATTCTTTTTTATGAGTCCAGCCACTGACAGATATATTATTTCTGTTTTCTATTGACTATTTCAAGACATCATCAGAACTTAGTTCTTTGTTGTTTTTCCTGCCTCCCCCCCACCCCGTCCTCTGGAGCTTCCCCAGCAACTCAACACACATAATGTATAGTTTTACCAGTTGTTTTTTTAACACCTTGCTTAAGTATGCTGTTATGGAGAGCATTTATTCACCGTCACACAGTGATATCATCTGTCCTTTTTTCCAGATACTGAGCTTTAATTTTCTGGAGGCACCATTGTATGACTCCTTTCTGTCTTAATTATGGAGAAATATGCCTTTAAATTGTCCTTAACTCTGGCATGATGATAGATTGAGTTGTTTTGCTTCCCTTCCCTTATCAATTTTCTACGATTCCTACACTCTGATTTATATTTATCATCAGCTTCTTGTTTCTTTAATCAGCAAGTAATGCTTTCATAGCTGCTGTCATACCTGTTAGGGTAGTTTTAACTGGTAAAGGCATCTTTCTTAATTGCTTCAAGCAGAAGCTTTTCAGACTTGTACTAAAATGCTTTTGCGCAGTTCCCAGTTACTATTCAGTTTTCCTGCTTAAATTATTTTCCCAATCGATTTGGTCATATGTTAATAAAATGGCTGAGCTGTTTGGGAGATGCAAGAGTTTGGGGTACAGTGATATTAGAAGGTATACAATGGTGTAGCTACTTGTTTTGTGAATTTTTGTTCTCCAAATTCATTGATAGTTCCCTGCCCACCCAGTCTTCTAGCCTCAAAACTATGCATTTCTGAAGTCAATAATGTTTATGTCTGGTACAGTGGTATGGAGGAGAATGGCATATATTTTGGTTAACACTACTATGCAACATTTATTTTTTAACAACAAAAAGACCAAATTTTAAAATAACATGCAATAGTATTTCTGAATTTTCTTTTGCTCAGAAGGCCACCTGAATTTTCAGGCAGCAGCAGTTTAAAGCCACATCACTTTCCTCTCACTGGGGAATTAAACTTCAGGGTTGTTTTGTTTTTCTCTTTTTATCATGGTTAGTACAGATCAGTTCCAAGGTGAGAACAGGTATATCCTTTGTAAACATCCCACCTTACAGGTGAGCTCCTCTCTTCCAAGCGGTGTGGGGGCAGACTGTTTTGCTGTCATTGAGTTGTACTTTCATTTAGTACAGGAGAAACCCTTGCTGGTGAGAATCACCCATATTGATATATTTTTCTGAAGAATGGCATTGATGAACTCACATTTCCCAGTGAAAATTATCAAAAAAATATCTCTGCTTTTTAGCCCTCAGATCTTTCAAAGTGGTTATGATGTGGGAAAAAGTATAACTTGATTGTGTATCCAGTGTGTCTTCCACTGGAAGATGGCATTTTCTAGTTCCTTCTGAGACACCTCAGGGAGAATGGGGACAACTGGAGGCCATGTGCCGTGCTTGAAATTGGTGCCTGGGGTGTGACAAGGATGGTGACCCATGTCAGCTCTCTTGCACTGTCTCATCAGTTCCTCTTCCCCATCCATTCTCCATTAAGCATCTGCAGCTGTGGCTGAGATAGATAGTTTGGAGACAACGTCAGAAGGGACTGTGAACATTCATATCATTGCTTGGCAGACTATCAGCGTTTTCCTGATGGGCAGAAGCAAAAGATGGTGCTTTTGAGGTGTGTCTCATTCTTTGGGAGGCAGAGTTGCATATAGCGAGGAGAAGGTTAACTCTATAACCAGACGGCTTCATCCTTGCTGGCTATAAAAGGCTGCTACAAATGATGAAAGTGAGAGGCTCTGCAAAAGCAAAGGTCACAATTACCTTTTCCAGTGTAGAGAACCTTCCCATAGGTGTCACTTAATACACGATCATTTTTCTGTATATGCTGGGCAGGGATAACGCTTGTTTGGTTTTTACTTATCCAAGCAGAAAGAGTTACGGGTCAGATTCTGACACCTTGAGTAGTGTTAGGAGCTACATTGCCCCATAGGTTAGATCACTGATATCAGTTGAATTACTCGGAAAGATGCTACTCAGTTCAGTTCTGCATGTCCAAATGTATGACTTACATAACATTATTAAGATCATTGGAACACTCAGTCTTTGCAGTTTTAAATATCAGTGTTTCAGTTTGTTCACAAACAGGTATAGCATTTCTAATTTGATTTGGTACCAAAAAAAACCCCAAACCTCTAAGCACATGGCTGAATTTGTGAATTTAAGTGACAGCTGTGAAACCATAAGGAAGTGTGACAATTTTCATGTTTTTTTAAAAACAAACAGAGCTTCTGACAATGCAGTTGAAATCTGTGGGTGTCATTTACCTTTTATTGTCACAACCTCCTTCCCCTACAAGAATGACAATAAATGTCTTCCTCTTTTATAGCCTACAAAAGAATAAATTTTTGTCTGTTCTCGCCTGTGATATAATTTTTGAAATAGCTCTAGTGATTGCAGTCTTGAGTGTATGAATGGAAAATTCAAATTGTTTAGTTGAAAGAGAGCCTTACAAAATTTGCAAGCATGCAGCAAAAACAGACTATGTAGATAAAAATAAGATCACTTTTGGTTATAATAAATGCTAAAGCTAATAATGAAAAAAAAACCCCATCCTAAACCTGCAAGGCTTTCATAAGTAGGCTGTTCTGAATTTTGAGAATGTCACAGAAAATTGTTTTATAGCACTTCTGGTATTTTTTCAAAAAATCTGCTCTGACTACTCACCTCTAATAAATCTGCCAGATTGCTTCTGCCACATTTGAAACCTAAAGTACAGATAATTTTACTAGATCTCTCTGCTCTTACTGAATGTTTTTCCATACAAACAAATACAATATTTTCAAATAACGAGACAAAGATTTTAATTACTGGTGTCAGCCTGAGGGTGAGAAACTCTTATTTCTCCTGTTAATTACTTCCACTTCTTTTAGATACTGATTTTCTGTCCCATATGTGAAGATAAGGTCATGATTATGGCTTCACTTTTAGTTTGGCTTTGTATGCGTTTTGTGGCAATGGATCTTCAATTTTCTAAGTATATCTGGGAGTTGAGATAACTTACTGTTTTGTGAAAGAGTGATGTTAGGTAGAAGGTTTATAATTTACAAAGGTTTTATCTGAGTTCAATTTATCAAATTTAAAAGAGCAGCATCTTTGCTATAAAAGTGATTTAAACTTTTAAATAAATACTGGCGTTATGGGCTGCTCTCCAGGACCATACCTCTCAAGTGCTTTGGAAGAAGCTGTAAAATGAGTAGTACTGTTGCGTTAGGATCTACGGGTGCATGTTGGTGACATGTCCCTTTCTCCTGAAAGAGAGTTTAGCTCTACGCTGAGTGTGTCTGAGGTCAACAAGGACACTCGCAGAATAAAGTGGAACCCAGCAGCTGCACGCGTCTGAGAACTGAGCTTTCAGTATTCACCTGATCTGAGTTTTGTAGCTGGTACTGAGGATTGATTGATCGTTAGGTAAAAATATAACTATAATATTATTTAGTAGCAGTTTAGCAATGAGTTTATTTAAAGACTTAATTCCCAGAGACAAATGAGTATGTTATCATCTCAGCTTTTGTTTAGAAATGTGAGAATGTTTACAGTCTTCCTAGTGCTGGGAAGAAGTTTAAAACATAGTCCAAGTGCACGAAATCAAAAAGACAAAAGACCTTAATATTTCCTTATTTTCTTTGTTCTTACATTGTTGGCTCTTGTTTTAGAGAACCTCATGATGCTTCAGGGTCACAACAATGATTTTATTTAGTGTTTGATTTTAGCCCCACTGCACAGCCACTCAGCAAATGTTAAGCTATTATGAATACTAAACACAACTCCTGGATTCTGCTCCCCCTCACCCCCAGGCTATTGAAAAATAACATTTAGTAACTGTTTTCTGCTAATTACTCATCTGTGATCTTAACTTCAGTTTGGAAATTAGGTACTTATAAGTCTTGCACATATGTTTTAGCAAAAGTTTTGATAAGCTATGAATGAGCGATAAGCCACGTAACTCTTCTATACATGATCTCATGTATTGCTGCTTTATTGCTAGTTCTTGGGTAGTCTTGGTGACACAGAGAGGGGAGATGCAATGAAAAGAGAACTCATTAGAGCTGTATCAAAAAGCAAAGGCAAGCCAGAACGTATTTTTCTATTTTGATTTTATTTTTTTGTGTTTGATTTTTGTGCTAACCATTGAGAACCAAGGTTAAAGATACAAGATAAAGGGTTCTTAATGTGAATTAGTACTGGGAATAATTACTCGAAATATAACTCTTTGGAGTAACTAGCAGTATTACTTCTTGATCTTCAATTGACTGAGTTTCTGTCTGTTTGACTGACAGCCCTGTTTTTTAGAGGTAGCTCCTGTAAAAGGACTTTTCTGTAGCCTCCCATCCTAAAGGTTTTTACATGCAATAGCAGAAGCGAAAGGGATGATAAACTAGACATGAGTAGTGGATTAGTTATTTGAATGATCCAGAACTGTGAATGCAAGCTTAGGCATGAGTACAGGTCTCATGTGGGGTCAGTATGTTCATTTGTTACTGGTGTCATGAGCCGCTTTGCAAGAAGGATCCACACAGGCAGTAGCAGAGATGATAGCTGAAGCAGAAGACAGTGATCATGTAGGAGAAATTGATTTTAAACCTTCTGAGACATCCTACAAGGCCAGAGGATAAAGCTTGACTTAATAAAAATTAGTCTAAAGAGCTCTGTACTGAAATATCAGGAAGTCTGAATGTTGTACCTGTATTTGCTTTACCACCTGTGCTTTGGTTAATGGAAGCTATCACTTTAAAACTCAGTGTGACAAAGGCAGTGTCTGACCTGTTTTGCCTGTGAATCAAGACAAGAGAAAAGTCTATCTGAGAAATTTCAGAAGGCTGGAAAAAACTGCATTGCTAGGAAGCAAACCTTATTTTTTCTTTTTGCAACCAGGAGGACTAAATTCTCAAGTCATTACTAATTAACTTCTTAAATATGAGCAGTCTGCATCCTGTTTAGTTCAGCCAGGATTGAAAGTGGACCCATCTAATGCAGACTCAGTAGCCACATCATTCAATGAGTCTGTTGAGTCTCTGCTCTTACTCCCAGGACACTGGTTACGGTGCATCTCTCCCTAGGCCTGTTTACAATGTCCAATGCACAGGACCATGACTTTTCTGGGTCCTCTGCCAGGGACTCTTGTGTTGATTGCGAGCTGCAATCAACTGTCCTGGCAACAGGTTTTTAAATTCTGGCAAAAATCACTCTCACAGGGATGTTGAGCCAAAGGGATTTTTAAACAGTCTGATGATAGTGAATAATTGAGACTTATCTTTTTACATAAACCAAGAGATTTCTCATAGTCTCATGACTTTTGACTTCTGAACTTTTTCTTCTGGAAGTACCATGAAAATAATTCATTTTCCACAGTTATGCATATATTTTATATTCCAGTTTTCAATATCTTTATGTTTTCAGAAGTGGTGGCAAGGGATTTGGACAATGTTACCTGTTTATTTATGTCATATATCAAACAATGATGGTTCTTGTCATTCCTGAAATTTTATGCCAAACTATGGTAGACGTGCAACATGAGGCGGCTATGACATAAAATAAGGCTTCTGTTCTGTGAATTAAATTTGTCTTAGTAAATATGTGAACACTGGCTTAGATACTTTTTGATAAAAGATCACAAAATACTATGTGATTAATTTTCCATTTCTTTTGTGATTCAGAGATGCAATCTTAAAGTGGGCTGTTGAGACTGTTGGTGCTATCCCCTGGAATAAAGCAGTTATAGCCAGAGTGTGGTCTTCTATACTTAAATGAATTTAGAAACAATACTGCATTTTATATTCGACAGAAATAAGAGTTCTTGAATGAGTGGAGTAGGTACAAGAAGCTAGAGATGTAATCAACTGTATTGTATGGATTCATAAGAAAATGATGAAACCCCCCCGATTCCTGAAAAAAAAAAGCTATAAATGTTGCTGGATGATTTAAGTCCCGATTAACAAATCACTACAATGCAATTTATGGCTTTAGATAATGGGAGGTCAAACATGTATTACCAGCTGACTTAAATCTGATTTGACTGAAAAATAAAACTCGCTACATGAACCATATTAACTGAAAGCCTCTGCTTTACATTTCTCACTGATGGCACCCTGGGGAGGCAACTTTCTTGGCATTTCACATCCAATTTAAGCACATCATTGATGAAAAGATGGCTAAATTGGTGCGTCATTTTGTAATAAAATATCTCACAAATTGTTTATCTGATCAATGGAGAATGCAGTCTCAAGCTGTTCAGGGCTAATGTGCTCATTGAACTAAAATAGTAAGTTATTGACTGTCGGAGGGACCTGGGAATTTCTAAACTCAGTTCAGATTTCCTGAATGAGAGCAACATATTGCATCAGAATAGTAGGCTGTGAGAGATCAACTCTGCTAGCTGAATTCTCACTGAAATCGAATAGATGTGAGTTGAGGGCACTAAGCACTCAGTGGGAAATGTTCTGCTTCTCATATGATCAGGCTGTGGAGGATAGAAAAAGGTCTCATTCCTACCTTATTTCTTCAGGCTTTACCCCACTGTAATTCCACTGACTTTATGTGACAGTCCCTCTCTGTCCTTCCTGTAGGCCCCTTTTAGGTATTGGAAGGCTGCAATTAGGTCTCCCTGGAGCCTTCTCTTCTACAGGCTGAACAAGCCCAACTCTCTCAGCCTGTCCTTGTAGGAGAGGTGCTCCAGCCCTCTGATCATCTTCATAATGGAGACTCCCTGGGGAGATGCTTTCTCTTTAGACACTGGCTGAGCCAGCCTCAAGGAAAGCTGGATGGATGTGGTGTAGAGAGAACAGGGAACCTTCCTGTGAAGGAGCAAGGTAGGGAGGTAGGAGGTAGATATGCATTTTCCCCTAAAGGCCTGGCAACTGTTTTTTGCTGGAGATGGTGCCCACTTTGCATCCTAAGCGTGGGGAACCAGCACCAAGTTCAGTTGACCTCAGCCCTGGCCTCACAGGAATGCAGTCATCTTATGCACCCTTCTTCCTAGCAATCCACTTGGAATGCTTTGTTACTTCTTTTTTTGCTATCATTTCCCCACAAAATGAGGTGGATAAGAATCATTAGGAAGGATTTTCACAAGAAGAAAAACTTCAGGAGGTCTGTCTTTAGGAAGCAAGGCTCCTGTCTCTACAAGACTGGCCTCATTCACTGTAGATGTGGGAGAGAATGAATTGTGTGATATTATTTATTATTTTTTTTTTAATTTATTTTCCTAGAAATGTTCACTCCACCACAGAAATGACTCACAGACAGAAGGAAATGCGAACTAAAGTGGTTAGTGGATATTTTTATTGGCAGGTAAGTGCTCTTTTCCCAAGGTTGAGGGACAAAGAGGCTTCTTTCTTTGCGGCCCATGGGTTTAGGACTCTCTAAAGCTGAGCTTATATACTCCTTCTGCATAGGAGCTGGTAAAAGAGTGAAAAGAGGTGTGAAGTGCATGTACTAGGAAAGCAGCTTCACTGGTGAGATGTAGGGTATTCCAAGGTGAGTGCTCCCTGGTCTCTTATTGAAGCTGCTCTGCTGTGCACAATAGATTTCAACATTGTTATGCCTACAGGGCAGCGCAGCACTGCAGGCTGCTGACTTAAGTGTTTGAGAGCCAGAAAAATAGGTTCCCATGCCCTTCGCTTCCAATAACTAGTATAATTAAGTAATAAAATGATTGTAATTATTCAGCTAAAAATACTAGATTCTGTCCAATGTCGGTGGTTTTGTTTTGTTTGGCTGAAAGTGGTAGTTTTGGTAACGGGATACAAATCATGCTTCTAGGAGGAGGTAGGGCTCTCTTATGCTTAAAGCAGGTATCAGTGACATAGAAACCTCAGTTTGGTCCTCACCAGTGATCCGCAGTACTACAGAGGCCAGAAGGACAAAATGCACCCCTTTTTTCTTGCCTGACTTTTGGAAGTTAAATAGTCCTAGTCCTGCTCAGTACTTGAATGAGAGACCTAGGAAATCACAGATAGCAGAAGAATAAACCGAAGAATACTGCTTTGTCACTTAGTGAATCTTACATCAAAGAAGCTGAACAAGTAAGTAGACTTAGTTTTAACACCTCGCTATGGCTTGTGGGAAGCTGGAGGGAGGTGTTGCAAAGTACTGACCCCGATTCTAAGTATGTTTTCCAAATTATATTTTTTTGGGCAGAGTTTGTCACTAATTTTATCTCCCCCCTTCCTTTCCGGGTTGTTTATCTTCAGGAAAACAGGAGTTTTCAGAAGCCCTAAATGCTTTGTACTGTGCATGAACACCTATGGTTTCTTTGAGATCGTAGTTGTCAGGGCTAGTATGCAAACAAGAAATGGTAGAAAATGTCTTAGAGGAACTTGCTGTTTAGAAACATCTGACTTAAAAAAAAAGCATGTTAAACGAATGCCTTTTTGTCAAAATGAGAAACAATGGTAGTTTGGATTTATCTTTTTCTTGATCTCAAAGACTGTTAGCATGATGACTCTATTTTAATTTTAGCATTTACTGTCAGCAGAGAAAGGATATTGATGAAAAATTGCACTGAGCAAAGGAAAGGAAGGAAAATGAAGGAAAATACTCCTGATGAGCAAAGCCCTTTGTTAGTTCTGTGGTGATTTCATCATCCTTAAAGTAATGACCCTCTATTGTTTCAAAAAATGTACAGATCTGTAGATGATGGCAAAACCAGCAGAAACCTGGGTTTACCAGTTTTTACTCAAAAATACTTATGTCCTCGTGTGTTCCTGACACTTGTTCATTTTGATTTTGTGCAAATGAGAAAAGATCTCTTTATATGTTACAAAATATGTTATTCTAGTCTCTTCTTAATCTCGTGATAGAGTTGTTCATATGAAGTCACTTCTGAGAGCTCTTGAGCATTCATTATGAGTATTACAGACTTTATTTAAAATATTATTTTTGCATGCATGAGCAAGAACAACAATTTTCTACCTAAGTGTTAGTAAATGATTAATTAATATTACTGTTACATTAAAATCAGTGTGTTGATCATGTCCTCATAATCAGGTGAAGGAAAGTGTCATTAAAAAAATAAAAGAATCCTCATGTTTTACTAGATTATAGAAATCACAGTCTTAATAATAACTAGATTCAGAGCAATACTTTTCTTATTCAACAGCCGGCCTGTTTTGCAGGTCTGCCAGATGACACCTTCAGAGTCTTTTCCTCACCCAGAGTAATTAAAGCAAAGCCTAAAGCACACACATGGATAGCTGAGGGTACTCATGATTGTGTCATTGTCATTATTACAAGACATGGTTGTGGCCAAATGCCCAACTGAAATGCTAGTTCTTTTGGTGAAAATGGAGTTGGGATCTTAAATCTCTTGGTTATCAGAGCAAATCTAATCCTTATCTTATTCCTTCCTTTTCCTACTTAGGATGCTTTTCCTGTCCATTACCAAAGTCATTACCAAGCAGGTGTGGAGTTACCACATGGGACAATGGTGACTCTTGAAGTACCACTCTGTCCTTCCCAAACATCATACCTATCTGTTTTTCTCTAGTTATGAGGCATAGTAAGTGATAACAGAAATATTCAATCTCATCACCAAAGGAGAGTCATGAAGATAATCAAAGGACTGGAGAACCTTCCCTATGAGGAAAAACTGAAGGAATGAGGTCTATTCACCCTGAAGAAGAAAAAGCTCACAGGGGACGTCGTCATGGTATTCCAGTACTTAAAGGGTGGCTACAAAGAGGATAGAGGCTCTCTTTTCACAAGGAGCCATATGGAGAGGACAAGGGGCAACAGGTACAAGATGCACCAGAAGAGGTTTCATTTTGATGTAAGAAAGAAAATTTTCAGAGTGAGAACAATCAATCACTGGAACAATTTCCCCAGGGGTATGGTAGAGTCCCCATCACTGGAAGTTTTCAGGATGTGACTGAACAGGGTGCTAGAAAATCTCATGTAGGTTCCCTTTCCCATGAAAGGTTGGAGCAGGTGATCTTTCGAAGTCCCTTCCAACCTGGACTGTTCTGTTATTCTGTCTCACACAGTTGTTTCGGGTTTTTTTTTTTGTTTTTTTTTGCTATCTCTAGTTTTATAGAGTTGTGGAAAGACAATTTGGCACTCTGTACACCATCACAGTTTGATGCCTACCTAAACCCCTTTTCCATAAACATGCCTTTCCAGTAAGTTTCCTTAGAGCTATCAATACACATCCCCATTTCGTGTCTCTTTGGCCCAGCTCTTGCTATTCTCTGTTCTGCTTTAAATAACCCATCTTACTAGAAAGAAAACTCTGGATACAACTTTTCTTCAGAATTTTTTCTAAAAATGTGAGAGTGAATGTGCGTAAGGTAGATACCAGTTTTGTCAACAGCTTTTGGATCTTATCTGTAATTACAGGTTACCATGACTACATTGTTTGATTCTTTTTGCCTGACAAATGTCTATTCTGAGTTGTGGACATATTCAATTTGTGAAATACTTTGGATCTTAAAGCATGTAGATCAGATAGATTTTGAGTTTGTAAAAGAGAAACAGTTATTTCAAAAATATGTTGGCATATAGGCTATTCTCATAAAAGTTAGTGGAAGTTTCCCCACCTGGAGTACTGCATCCAGCTCTGGGGTCCCCAGTAGAAGACATGGAGCTGTTGGAGCGAGTCCAGAGGAGGGCCACGAAGATGATCAGAGGGCTGGAGCTCCTCTCCTATGGGGACAGGATGAGGGAGTTGGGGTTGTTCAGCCTGGAGAAGAGAAGGCTCCAGGGAGACCTAATTACGGCCTTCCAGTACCTAAAGGGGACCTACAGGAAAGCTGGAAAGGGACTGTTTATCAGGGAGTGCAGTGACAGGACAAGGAGTAATTTAAACTTTAAACTAAACTTTAAACTAAAAGAGGGAAGATTTAGATTAGATGTTAGGAAGAAGATCTTCCCTGTGAGGGTGGTGAGGCACTGGAACAGGTTGCCCAGAGAGGTTGTGGAAGCCCCATGCCTGGAAGCGTTCAAGGCCAGGTTGGATGGGTTTTTGGGCAACCTGGTCTTGTGGAGGGTGTCCCTCCCATGTCAGGGAGGGTTGGAATTAAATGATCTTTGAGGTCCCCTCCAACCCAAACCATTCTGTGATTCTGTGAAAAGTTGGTGCTTGTATTAAAATTTATAGTCAGCCTTTCAACACCAGGCTACTGACACTGAACTTCTCTCCTATAGGTTTGTCTATGGACAGTCAAGTCATAGTGAAAACAACTGAATTAGTCAGTAGGACATGACTGAACAGACTTCATAATGAGATAACTGTGGACCTTCAGGATATGGTGAACTACTAGAGGTGCAGTGTTATCTCATTACAACACACATTTTACTAAAGAATAGCGTGCTCTGAGGCATGTATTTATGCTGCAATACATTCCTGCCTCAGGCCTCTTTTGTGGTATAAGGCAAGAGGACAAGTAGCTTTAAAACTTGAAAAGTAGATGCCTTTTACTGTAGCTGCATATGTAACATGCAGCTATATTTAATACTTTATTGAATTTGTTAATTGCGAGCAGTAAGACTGAAAAATGTGTGTTCTAACGAATAGCTTTCCCCCACAGCCCTCTACAACTAATGCTGTTCAAAATATTTTTGGAAAGTAGACAGAAACTCCAAAGAAAGAAATTCCAATTGCATTTGAGGACTCAAATGTATGTTGTTCTCAGTTTGCTGCTGTGGTAGTAATATTATGGTATATTCAGTCATCCAGCGCAGCAGCTTAAACGTTACTACCTTTCTCCTCATGACAGAAGAGCTTAGCAAACACAACAACTGCCCGATATATTTCATCTCCACTAAGGATAAACTTGTGGCAAAGAGAGCACCTCTTCTAGAAACGAACAGTTTAACACGGTAGTCTCATTGCTCTTTGCTTCTAGTGTAGTGTAAATGCAGGAAATCTGGGGTGACCCAGTGAAATTATTGGAGTGACATCAGTAAAATCAGGTGGTGTGGCAGAGCATCAGATCTGCATTGTACGTGTTGCTGTCTATTGAAATCAAGGAGAATTAGAGACTAATCTTGGTGATGGAGGGAATTCACTGGTGGATATGCTACTAGAAATTATAATGGATTGCAATGAGGTACGGAAGTAACTTTCAATGCCAGTGAACAGGGATTCATGGCAAAAGAGATCTGTCCCTCATCAAGCAGAAAAAAGAACAGAATAATTTTCAAACTTTAAAATGGTGTAAAGTAGGAGAATAAAAATAAGTGGCTAACAGTGGTTCAAAGAAGTGAAATCTCATAGAAGGGTATGTAAAAAGCAAAGTTTGTTTTTTTTTATTTCTATGTATTACACTGGCATGGACTGGCCCAAAAGGTGTTACAAACAGAAATTTAATGTCCTAAGGAACTTCAGACCAACACTAAGAAGAAGGTCTGGCTCGGGATCTGACAAATTGATTGATGAGGACAGATGCATAGGAGAAATCATAATACTAATTTTACAATTGCTGTTCTGGGCTTCCCGTAAGTCAGCTCTGTGTAGTTCATGGCTAGCCTGACCACAGAACACTTACTGCACTATGCTAAAAAAATTAGCTATTTGAATATTGTATATTGAATAAGTAATAATTTGGTTGGAGAATTTCTACCTTGCATTCCCAGTAGCTGTCTTGCCCTTACCTTTAAGGATGGTATTTTATCTCTTTTTTCAGTAAGGATGGCAATAATTTAATTTTGGAGCCATAGCCAGATTGCCCTTAATTTCCGTGTCAACCTCATGGTGATCTGACTTTACTTTTTCTGTGTGTGGATGAAAAGTCTTTTGCTATTTGTTCTCATCATTGTTGCAGGATCTTGCTCATTTGGAATATAATTTTAACTCTATGGAAACTCCTTTTTACCTCTGAGACACAGCATTTTTCATTGATCAATTCTCTTTTTCCCTTTCCTTATATGCTTTCCATACTGGACAAATAATGAACACCAAAGAACAATCAAGGCTGAGACTCACGCCTCAGAATGATCCTAGAAGGGACATGAAGGTCAGAGAACAGCATGATGAGACATCAGACTCACAGATAAGTTTCTATTGACATTCTTCCACTATTAGAAATAAGTGTTCAAGAAGAAAAAAGAAAATGAACAGAGGGTGACTGGAAAAAGCATTTATTTGAACTGGGGAAAAAGGCAATACGTCACACTTCCTTTTTCTAGTCTTTTTCAAAACAAAGCTCCAGTCAAGGTGTTCAGTTCAAAGTCCAAAATTTAAGCTTATTATAGGAAAAATAAATAAATTGTCAAATTCAAAACTTTCTAATTAACACAAAGTTATTCTCCCTACGTTTTTTGGCTTGCTACGTTGTCTGTATTTTCACCATTTTCCTCACTCTCAATGCCTACTGTCACTGGTTCCAGATATTTTGCGGCTTTCCAGCTGGAAGGGGAGACTAAAAGAAAAAGTGGATGGAAAAAGTGATGGCAAGTTTTGATTCCCAGGTTTTCTCTCCCAGAATATTTTCTGTTACTGCACTAATTAGCAGGAATCTAAGTTTTAAGGCACATGTCTGGAGATAAAAAAAAAGAAAGGATACAATTGAAATCATTGTTTTTTTCAATCCTTTGGAAAAATGTGATAAGTTAAAAAAAATCAGAGAGAATGATGCTCATATTTGATGGTCTTATTTCTGTAGTCTCTTGTATTGACTTAATGATATCCACTGGAATTGAAACAACAGTGTCTACACAAGGGACTTACCTGTTTAATTGCATCAGTTGAAAGTGATTCAATTTTTTTTGGCAGAGACAAACACAGGGAGATGGAAAAAATAAATGGCTGGGTTTATTTTATGGTGAAATAAAGGGGAGGAAGCAAAGCAAACAACTTACAGCCCTGAAATGCCATATTATTATATCTAGGAAACCATGACCAAAAGATGCTAATTTGTCTCAACTCACTCACTGTGAGGGTTCTCTTTGATCCTCCTGCCTTTCTTAGAGTGTGATGTTCACACATTTTAATGCAGTATCATCTGACATTGAGATGCAGGGAAAATTGTCCAGTAAACAGCTTTCTTGTACTGATTTGGAGCTTGTGGGAAAGATTATAGCATGAGCTGGAGCCTGCCACAAGAGAAATGGATTATTACTCTGGGAACACTCACATCAAGGAGGGCCCTTTTACAGCTGAAAGAGGCAACCTTTTACAGAGAGCTGTGTTCTGTGAACTCCTTGTCAGCTTGCTGAAAGTGCTAACTCACTTACAGCATACAGGTCATTCCTCTCCAGAAACACGGGAGAAAAGCTTTCGCATGCTATTTGTGCCTTCTTCTCCTTGAATGTAAAGATGTTTTCTACAAAATGACACCTCATCAAATAAAAAAAACCCCTAAAAATCAGATTTAATGAGACAGATGGTTTAGGGAGGCAGGAGTAGAGGGATGGCTTAAATGACATCAGTGCTACATTCTCAGTGGCTTAAGCTTTCAACAAACCAGCCTGAATGATTAGGGTATAATGGGAATGGTGGCATTTTCCAAACAAAATCCAGTTCTGATAAGACTCAGAGCTGGGTAACAAGGTGAATTTCCCCACCCCTAAAATCCTGCTTTTCTTTCTATCAGTTTCAGTGTTATGATAAATCTAAAACTCTCACATGGGAACATTTTTAATTTTGTTTTCAAAAGATTTTATTTTTTTTTGAAGTCAAAGAGAACTATAGAATAAATTATTACAAGGACATTAAAAGGATTCCATTTCCTTGAGCATACATATGCATTCTGCTGCAGCATGTCCTCTCCCTCCCAGTGTAGCCATTGATCCACAGCTTTTATAATGAACTCTAATAACAACTCTATTACTGCACGGCTCCTGATTGGCTCAGGCACCCACAAAATTAGCTACAAAGAAGCCAGCTTGTCAATATTAATTCCGCCACAGAGATTACTTGTTATGGTAGAACAAAGGTGTTTTGGCTCGAGCTGAACAACTTAACTCCTTGTCTCATAAAATTTAAGCTGCTATTGATCGCCTTCTTCTATTGTGCTGAAGGATTAAAAAAAAAAGCCCGGCGCGCGCGCGCGTACACGCACACGGACGGATCCCGGCGTGCTGAATCACTCTGATGCGTTCTCCGAAACCACCAGCCGCCCCCTTCCCTTCCTTTCCCTTCCTTCCCCTCCCTGTCTGCTAAGAATCATTCAGTAACATGAAGCAAATTAAATCAATGAATTCATCCTAGCAGATGGGTGCTTTAACAGTCAGTTAGCCTTTAGATAATTGAGGCGTTGACTCCGGAATCATAAAATGGATGGCTCGTTTGTACATTTTACTGAAATAGATCACCGAGGTTAAATAAATGAAATCCCATTTGTCAGGCGGTAATAAATGGCCTCCCCTTCTGCAAACAGCTCTGTTTGGCCTAATAAATACAGGGATGTTACAGTGCTCCTCCCTTGATAGGGTTATGGCTTAATGAAATGGTCTTTCCTCTGCTTGTTTTTGCCTCCTCCTGCACCGTGTGATAAGTAGCGAACCAACGAAGCTTGTAATTACAATCTTACAGAGAACCCAGCCAATCTGTATATAAATCTCACCATCCAATTACAAGATGTAATAATTTTGCAGTCAAGCTGGTAATGAGGTCTAATACTCATGCATGTGATAATCCCCCCTGGATGCTGACTCTATCAGATGTTAGCTTTGTAATTATATGAGCAAAAAATCATTATTTCATGTTCAGCAGAAAAATGAGGTTGGTGGGAAGTTAATTTTCTCTATGCTCTGTGAAGCATAGACAAAATTTTAATGATTTAATCATTATGGTTATCCCTTTTGCAATTGACCCGCGTTACTTCTGTAGAAACATTGGCACATTTAAAAGTCCCTGTTACCCGATAAAGCTTGCCAGGTATGCAGCTTTTAATGTAAGAATAACCGTATACAATTAAACTATTAACCTGCTTGATAGGGGAAAAATCCATAGTTTTTATGTTTTCATTATTTACACATAGGATCCAAAGGAATGTTTATGTCCAGTCCACAGTGCGATAAAAAAAGACTCTTAAATAAAGAAAAAAAGAAAAATGCTATAATTAGGATGTAAGCTCTCAGAACAAAACAGCAGGTTCACAATCTTCACAATGGTATTTTAGCAGCTCAGTAATCTTTTGTTCCTTTCCAGTGTAGGAGACATTCATGAGACGTTATGCCTCTACACAAAGAGCTTATTATGCATAATCAGCATTTTCACAAGAAATAGTTTCAAGGAGTCACTTGTGATACATATTTTTAATTGCTCTTTTCTGTTCTCAAAATTTTCTTGTTATTTCTCTTTGTCCAGCCTGCCAAGGGGAAGGACACAGAGTAAGAGAAAAGTCACAACACTGAGATGGGAAAGTGAGAAAATAAACAGCAGTACAAACCAAAAATACAGGGAAGTAGGTAGGCAGGGCAAAACCCAAAGCATGTGGTACTTTTATAGCAACTAAGATATTTAAGGATAAATTACATCAAAAAATCGAGGTTAATGAAAACATCATCAAATTCTTTTGTGCTAGGATTTCAACTCAAGACTGGCAGACGTATCCAGATAATACTTAAACACTCCCCAAATCACATAGATTTGTAAGCTTAATTCTGCTATTTCTAACTTTTGATTCTGTGCCCATAATGTTCATTTATTGGCTTACAACACAAACATATATAAAAATATATGTACGTGAGTGTATCTATGTAAATAAATATTTATATGTATATATGCTCCATTTCTCTAAGACAGGCATTTTAAAAAGGTTAGCTGAATTCTGTGTTCTGGAAATATCTTTATACTTCCTTTTGAAAAAACAGCAGGATTTGGACCTGTGATGTACTTCAGTTGATGACTTTCATGTCAGCTTGATCTGGTATGTCTGGAGGCTTACCAAAACAGAACCCAACTAGTATATGAGGTGTGGAAAAGATGACCTCATATTTGATTCCTGCTAGACTTACAAGGTAGACAGAGAGCTTTTGTCTTGAGACAAAAGTAATTATGGATAATGTCCAGAGAGTAACCTGCAAGTAGGTGCATCTGAGCCTTTGGGATGTAGCTGGTTCCACCTGACTTCAGATGTGGCCTTCCTTAACTAGGCGAATCATCTGGAGCCCCTTTACCACCAGTGAGCACACCAGGGCTGCCCTCCTCTTACCCAGTGGAGGCATCTACCTTTGGATAAGGTGATCTGTATCCCAGAAGTGCCTTTTTGTCCACTGGCTGTAAAAAATAACAAATGAGCAGTTCAGATGTTGATGAATTCTACCCTTATCTCCTTCATGGATCCAACCCAAAGTGGCTCTGGAGAAGGCCTGGGGTCTATCATGTAATATGTATTGAACTCCTAATCTAGTGATGAAAAAAAGGCAACTTGACAGACACGAATCCTGATCTAATTATGGTCCTCAGCCTTAAAAAAGGATTATTTTTTAATGAATCCTGTGACTCAAAGCACATATATATTTAGACAATTTATCAAACCTCTTAAGAAGAAAATCCTGACATTAGTTACGGCAGTTCCACTAGTACCTCCATGCGTTTCTTCCTGCAGAAGAAGCAGGATGGTGATGAGGAATGCAGATGACCTTAAATTAGTTAGGTCATTAAGAAGGAGTGAAGATTAAGGGACTTGAACATAATACACTAGTCAAATGAACCATCGTTTGTTGACAAACCTATTGTGTGTGTTGGATGGAGTAATTTGAAATACTTAATGCATTACTGGATACAAAATAAATTTTTCTGAGTTGGTATAAAGCTGAGGGTATTATTATAGACAGCTGGGTCCAAAGTAGTAAAATCATAGAATCCCTAAGGTTGGAAAGGACCTCCGAGATCATCAAGTCCAACCGTCAACCTAACACCACCATGCCTACTAGACCATGTCCTGGAGTGCCACGTCTACATGTTTTTTGAATGTCTCCAGGGACGGTGATTCAATCACCTCTCTGGGCAGTCTATTCCAACACCTCACTACTCTTTCCGTGAAGAAGTTTCTTCTAATATCCAGTCTAAACTAATCTAAATATTAGATTAAGAATAGTGTGGAAAATAAAATTTGAAATGCCATTCAAGTCAAAGGCACTTCCTTTTCTAGAATACTGCATTGCTTTCATGCCCAGTTGGGTTTGCCATCTTTTACAAATTTTATTATGAGTTTAACATGTTTTGAGGGGGTGTAGCTGGGCTTAGATGTATTCTTGAAGTCACAGTTTTGGGTAATATTTCTAGTTTTCCTAAAAAGAAAATAAATATAATTCTATAAGTTTGATCCCTAAACAGTAGCGCTGGTGGAATGTGGCTTCCTCAAGATTAGTGTCCTGCACTGTTTTCTTTCCCACACCTCAGAGACCCTCCTTGTCTGCATATGCCCTCATCTGCTTGACCCACTTACCCATTTAGTGGGCAAATAGCAGAATGCAGGACAACCGGTCTGCAGCGACATGTTTGCTGAACGGATGGCAAGTGTACATCTGTCGAGCCCCGGCTATTTACAATCTTACAAAATGGGTATGGGCACTGCTGTTTACCTGTCTTTTCCTGGGAAAGGGCACTGACTTTAAAATGGAGTGTGTGAAATTGATTGGCTTTTCTGTCTGAAATATGTTTTTGTTCTTACATATGAACTTTTGCAAAACACTATGAGATCTAGAAATGAACCTGTTGTCCTGAACTTGCGTCGTGAAAAGATCTTAACTTTTTGTGTAGCCAACTAGACATTTTTCTTACTGAGGTAGAGCTAGGATTAAAAGTAAAGTGAGTTTTGCTGCTGGCTACAGAATAGCTGGACAAGATTGTATCTTTGTACCCTAAATTAAGTTACAGACTGCAGGCAGAGAGAGGCTGGGAGCTCCTGGGTTAAGGCATTGTATTTAAATACAATAGAATACTTTAGGTGTTGCATAAGTATGGTGATGTTCTAGAGGGTGGATGTTAATTATACTTTCCTCATTTTCCACATGAAGTATTGAAGACATGAACTTGTCTTACAGGGCTATGACTAAGTAAATCTTTGCTACGCAGCAAGTTGTAAGATGCAAAAATGGTAACTCGGGTTCTCACCCAACTTCAGCAAAATTTTTCTATCTCATCGTAACCTGTCTGAAAGTGACTGTGTCTGTGTCTAAAAAGCAGCACATTTGTGCTTTGTGATACAGCCTGCAGTAATGGTTGTTCTGTGGTCCAACCGTTGCACTTCTTGGAGTTTTCTGATGCTTAGTTTAGTGTGTCATGGCATAGAGGTACGTGTCTGGAAGACTCCCGGTTTTTCAGGGTATGCACGTCAGTTGGTACACAAACTACGTGTAAATTTGGGGGCTAGTTTGTTAACCTATAGATGCTTCACTGAGAGCAAGCAAACCTAGACAAACAGTGGGCCATGACTGTCCTAGGATGTGATAAAATATCAGGTAGAGAGGTTGTCTCCTTTGTAGTGGCTCTTGGCACAGTCGCTGCCTGCATTCCCTAACGTAGACTCACTTTTCCCCTGCTTGACAACTCTGGCATTTTCCTTGAACCCCATAATCCCTACAGTGTCTGCTGTTTGGGATGCTTCAGTCAAAGAGTTTCCCTTAGTCACGTCCAGTGATGTTCACCTCCTATTCAGTATGGACTTTACCTTCAGAACAGTGGAGAGTAAGGCAATAAGACTGCACACTCACCTTGCAGAGGGACCAGTGTCTGTGGCTCCTCTATGGACTTTGCCTTGCATATCCACCTCATCTTGGTTTTATGACTCTCCCTTTCTGGGACCTAACTGCAGCCAAGCCATGGAGGTGGAAACCTGGCATACAAAATTCTGGGAACTCACTGTGAAGAAGCCTTTGATTTCTGTATGGGTTTACAAGAGATCAGCATAATTCTATTTGAGCATAGTTAGGATTATATATTCCACTGAACAAATCCAATCCTTAAAAGAATTTCTAGGTTCAACCATGATTTCATCGGGCAACTTTTGACAGCTGAACCCATTGAAACTGAAAATAAAATTCCTAGTGTGTTTTGTGTGGAAAATAGGAAGTCCTTTTGTGATGCAAGATGCTACTGAAACCTCATATGAAGGGGTTAATTTATAAAAAGGCTCTGGCTCTTAGTAGTTGCTAGGTAACATTGACCTTTTCCCAAAGGCTATACTCCACCAAGGAGTGTGTTTTGGCAGAGGTAATGATTCTGTCTGGGGTTTACTCACTGAGTTGGTGGTAGCCTATACTGCAGGGAAGTTGAGACCTATCCTGCAGGGAAGTTGAGAGGATATGGTTTTGGAACAAACTGTGATCTTCCACCCATCCTCATGTTGTGTTCATATTTCTCTCTCTTCTTTAAAAAAAAAAAAAAAGGAAAAAAAGAAACCCACAATTTCTCTAATTTGCCTGTGAAACCACATCCCTATAGCTGCAAGAACTATCTGTCCTTCTCTGCAGACTGGACATTAGAAATGTGACTTTTGTGCCTGTGACTATAAGAAGTTCCAAATTATAGTTGTGAAGCTTTCTCTTCAGAGTAGTAAAAAAAATAAATTAAAAACCCCACCCATTTTCAAGGAGATTATTGAAACCTCTTTACTTTAGAATGAGTAAGAACTTCATAAAGCGGTGATTTAAGTAAGATTTATTTTTGTCTCTGATTATATGCCAGTGTTTTATCTTTTGTATTAGGATCGCTACTTAGAGTTATTTCTTTACTACTTCTGTGTTTTGTTGTATTTTTTAAGAGAAAAGGAAAAAATTGCTTGAAAATATTTATATTTTCCAGGTGCACATTGAAATGATTTGTAAGTTGATGAGACAAACCTAATGACAAAGCAGCAGCCAAGCAGCATATTTAACTCTGTAACTAAAAAATTGCAATTAGGGTTTTTTTTTCTAAAAATAAACATTTTTATATAGAAAAAGATGCATAGGCGTCATCCTTATGGGCCAGGGTAACTTACATGACAACTTGTTAAATCGATTTTATGCTTCTTTTAGATCTGCTATTCAATTTTTTAAAGTGCAGATACCATGGCAACCCCCTCTCTCATATGGAACGTATGCTGCTTTAGAGATAAAGAGCAAGTACATGCAAAGATGGAACAGGATGACATGTAAACTTTTTTTTTATATTCGCACTTCTTTGGACAAAAATATATGCTACACAAACATCCTTTCTCTCAGCTGCAATATATTTTATGAAGCAATCATATTTTGTACAATGTAATTAATTGATCTTTAGCTCATTTCATAAGTAATATAGAGCGAAATTGCACCCTTTGCTTTTCTGATGTGTGTGTGCATGTCTGTTTATATATGCATACATAGAGAGCCAAAGAACTATTCATATCTCTGTATTTGTTTTAGTGTATTATAACTCATTAAAGACTGACACTAACATCTATATTTTTACTGATTTTCTTACCATTCCTTAACGATAAGAATGTAGCACAGTTTTTTGGTTTTGTTTTAATTTTATGAAGGAGCTGCATAGCTGCTAGGACTAATTATTTTTAAAAGAAAAGACAAAACATAGCTGGAGTACCAGTTCTGAGAAAAAGCAGGAAGACCTATATGTACTTGGCTATCTTGGCAGTTATTTAATTGCTTGGATCAAAATTTTCAAAAGCAGGGCAGTATATTGGATTCCTCAATCAGCAATTAGTTTTCTAAATAACTGACTTCAGTGGAGTGTGCTGGGGCACAGCCTTTTTGAAAATCTGGTCATTTATTCAAGTTGCTTTAGAAAGAGTTGGATTTAAGTTGTGAGGTATTGTTTATATCCAAAACAAGACAATTGATCAAGGAAACTGCCATTTCTTATCATCAAACCCCAGTTTCGTTCTGTATCCCATGCCTTGGTTAAAGATATACTTGAAATTTCAGCATCTTGCTGCTCTTTTTATTTTTGTATTCAAGGCTGGTTCTGTGATTAAAGACAGACCTGAAATCTTAGTATTGTGTCTACCAATATAATCTGTGCACTCGTTTCAGGTTCCTGAATGAGTTAGTGTAAGAAATGAATTAAAACATTTTTTTTTCAGGATTTTAAAGCACACTTCTTAATCTGAAACTCTTGCTGTTCTGAGCCTCAGTTTTGTTATTCCCACCAATAAAAGCCCAAGAAATTACTCTCTTATGTGATCTTGTTGATTATACAGATGATGTTCACATGCTTGGAGCACTGCAGGACGGCAGGGTGTTGGATCCAGCATGCCTTTTCCAGCTTAAACATCATTAGTACTGGCATTTGAGTACCATTTAAAATGTCATTATTTAAATCAAACAAACACCCATGTGTCATCCGTCTCATACTTAAAGACTTGGTTTTGCTGCATTTTTGACATATGTACTACTGTTTGGCTGTCGTTGCCCATTTCCATCTGCCTGTTTTTTCATCACCCTTTTCACTTGTTGGCATTAAGTTTTGCCAGCTTACACTTCTTTTTACAAGCTTTAATAGGTTTGAAAGGTTTTAGTTTGTTTTCGATAAACTTGCAAAAGTCCAAAACCGGTATATCAAATATGCTTGTAGCTGCAAATCTCAAGGGAAAAGACTCTCACAAGAGACTGACTGCAAATAATAAATGGAAATACAGGCTTTTCTTTCTTTTTCTTCACACTTTTCTGCTGGCGGTGTCTGAACCAACTCCCATTAAAATAAGGAATCCCACTGACAGTATTAGGATGCATGCCAGACATCCAAGCATCACAGGAATTTAATGCAAACTCCAAAAATCATGAAAATTGCTAGTAAAAAAGTTAATTCTGCATCTTTGAATGATAAATAAATCTCCGTGTTTAGGGGAATTGGATACTGGTGTTCATGTTCACAATGGTTTTCCTTTGCTGAAATCAATTTACTTGTACCAACCACTTATGCTTTAACAAGAAAGTAATGTGATGGTGAGAAAAAGCATGGCATATTGGGATGTTCCTCTGAGTGCTATTCCCTGAGGCAGCTGCTGGAGAGTGTTGAGGGGAGGTTAAATCAACATTGCCTACTTCGTTTTTTCCTTTTTTTCTTCCTTTCCCCCCCCCCCCCCAAGGCCAAACATGTAACCTGTGTGATGCAAATTATATTTAAGCAGCTCTGAGGACTGAATATGGATTGGTGCTTTGGTGAGCCTGGGTGTCCACGTGGCCATAGAACAGTTTGTCTCTATGTTACAAGGCCAACTGTGATACACATTATTTATGTATAAATAAAGCAATGAGTTTGTTCTATAAGTCTTAATGACAGATCTGAATTAATTTGTTCTTTGTTTCAGTTTAGTTTTTAGGAAATGATTGATTTCAAAGTGGGTAGCCGTGTTGAAAAACCAAGATAACCGAAAAGCATATTACCCAACTCGATCTAATAAATGCATATTGAAGAGTTAACTTCTGTCAAAATATATTCACCAAAATACACTCCAAACAAATACGTTTATAAATGTAGATAGTGTATCTTGTATCTTCCCAACTCTGAGTTCATCACTGACAATGAAATATTAAAAAGTATGTTTTACAAATGCTTTCAAATAATGATACCTTCAGGACAATAAATGAATTACAAAAATCTGAAGGTCTCAAAGGCCTATTTATTAGTTACCAGCAATTATTATGAGTAAATTTCATAATGCAGCTATTAGGAGTGCTAAATAGACTGTAAAAGTTATGGGAGATATATTTTTTATTTGGACATTGTAGCCATTATTTACGAAATAATGGTAAAATTCAGGTATATGTAGAAAGACTGGTAGATATATTTCTGTTCTACTTTAAAAAACCCTGTTTTTGCTTGCTTTAATTTTCACATGTGGAATATAGTCTTGTTACAGTTATTGCTTATATTTATAATATTTGATTCCTCAAAATTACCAAAATTAAGTTTTTCATTATTTTATTTAATAATCTTTTCCATAAGAATATTTTATTGGTAGTTTTTTGTAAAGTTAATTCTTTTATTTGTGCTCAAAGAATTTATTTATGCATTAAAAAAAAGTTTTTCAAATTACATCTTTGTTTCCTCTTTATACAGAAACCCCAGATAATAAACTCCCGGCTCCAGATTTGAAGCAAACAATTCGAAACATAGGTTTCAAGTAAAAAGCATTTCAGCAAATTGCCTGATGAGCTTGACTTATTTTCATCTTGGCATTATCACTAAACCTCATATGATTGCACTTTATTTTGAGGAAAGACCCAGAAGTAAAAAAAACCCCAACAAACAAAAACCCCACTGCCAACAATAAAAATGCTGTTGAAGAAGTTTCGTGTTAATGTGTACACATCACATAATTTGCAATTTTTTTTTCTTTATTTCACTGAGGCTTTGGGAGGGCTGGGGTATAAAAAATAAAGAAACAACAATTAGCATAAAAGACAGACTTTCTTCTAAAATAATTACAAAGAAAGTAAATTTTGTCAGAAGTTCCCGAATGGAGGGTTCTTCTAAATCTTTTTTTTGCTTTTGTCTCTTGTTATATATTTTGTAAAAGGTAATTCTCAGTAATACCAACTACAGGATATCCTTAATACATTCAATTCGAATGTTGTTTTAGTCTATTAAATGTAAACCACTTTAACTGAAAATGGAACATGTCAATAACAATAATTTGATTATCTAACACACTGTATTTTTAATAGCAGTAAAAAAAAATAGCAGTTTGAAATATTTCTTCTTCCAAGACAAGCATTATTTTTAAGTAAAAACTTGAATAAGCCTCTGATTTAGGAAATGAGCATGAAAAACCTTTCAAAAATTGTACAAGTTCCCATTAACTGTCATTTAAATGTTGTCAATCAAATCTGTTTGCATCTGGTACTGATGCCATGTGAAATTTATTTATTTAAACTTTCAGTCACACATGGAAAGTTTTGCAGATGGTGTCTCTTCTA
>VWZZ01004899.1:1143-72232 GCA_013399095.1 Psophia crepitans | reverse complement strand
CCCCCACCCCCCCAAACTCCACTTCTTACTGTCTCGACCCCCCAATTTGATTTCTCCTTCTTCTAAAAAAATAGATCTAATCAGTAGCATGTTAAACAAGAGGGGATCTTTTATGTATTCTGTGTTAGGACAAGGAAAGCATCGCTGTAGATCACTAGAATAAACAACTCGGGCTGATTCAATTACAATGCCTGGGCCAGGCTTTTATCTGCTGGTGACATCATTTCAATCAAAATGTAAAATAATACAATCCAATAGATGCAAGAGGGAGAGATAGGACACAGACTGCTGCACTTAGTCATTTAATAAAAAAAAGTAGAAGAAAGCTCTTTCTGACAGGCTGCTAGGACTTCCATTTCCAAAACTCTATTACCTTGTATAATAGTATTCAAAAGAATTGAATGCAGGAAATTGTCTATTACTTTTTATTAGTAGAAGCTGTTATGTAGGATACAGCCTGCTGCACTGTTTTTTCTTTGTTCCTTTAATTAACAAAAGCATGAAATCCTTCTATTGGCAAGCACTTGTTCCAAAGCTTCTGTTGCCTTCTGTTTTTACTGAAAAGGTGGGTTTTTTCTTTTCTTTTCTCTGAATGTCTTTTTTTTATATATACTAAAAAAGTAATTTTTTTCAAGCCACTGTAATCTAAAGTCTATCAGTCACCTTAATGGGCTAGGAGAGGGTAGAATGCAAGTACATTTCCATAGTCGCAGCACCCTTTTTATAAGAAAGTTTCACATTTGAGGAGCGAGGGAAAATCAGAGAGAGTAACCATATATAGTTTAGTGCCAGTCTTCTGACCGTTTCACTTGCCAGCTGAAATTTGCTTTTGGTACTTAATTTATTATGATACAAAAAAGATAAATTCATATATCAATGTGATAGATGCATGGTGCAAAGAAACGTGCTCTTTCTTCAGGCCATGTCTTTGATCCTGTAAGATTGCGTGTGACTACACAGGGCAGGACTTTGTAAATATCATCAATCTGGCCATCCTATGCTATTCTCCTAAATTTTAACGGGGGTAAAACTAGTAGACCTGATTCCAATGAGCTGTAGTTTCACTGACTTCTACATTCATGTATGTGATATACCAGAAAGCTGATGTAAATGGTAGAACCCTAATGTACCTTTGGAGAGAATATATTTCATTGATTTTTATGATTAATTACGTATATAATTCAGCTTCACTGCTATTCGGTTCATAAAGGTCTTAGTAACTTTAATAATAAATTCTATAGCTAAATTGTGATATTGGGTAATGAACAGGATCACAACAAGGGCAAACAATGGCTACTAGAGCGGTCACTGAAGCACTCTTCCCACTATGCTTACCATTTCAGGGTGCATTACGAAGAAGCAGATTGAGTCAAATAGCTAACTGCAGATGTTGTCCAAGGAGTTGTAACTCCTTAAATGAATTTTAGTAACATTTCCTTTACTAATGCAATGTTTTGTTCTTCTTTTGCATTTACCAGTAGCGAAAAGACCTGAAGAGATCTGAGGTCTTTGGTAGTGTTGAGAGATGTTGACTTTACATCTTCTCCTGCTAAGAAAGATATTTCTTCCATTTTGGACAGCATTATTATTCCAAGCATGTAGTGAGGATTTTCTGATGATTTCTGAAAAGGATACATATGAGGATGAAGTAATAAGCTACTGTGTTGGGAATGAACAAGCAACAGCTGTAATCACCGAATAATTTTAATCCCCCTTTCAGAACTATGAGGTGTGTTTTATAAGTTTTCAAATTAATATTTGAAATATACTTGGGTTTTTAGGGTTTCTGTGATGCTTAGCAGCATCCTTCTGTTGTTGCAATGGGCTGAGACCATAGCTTGCTGGAATTGTGACCAGGATTGGACAACACAGCACCTGAATGAACACAGACCACAGGTCCTAACAAGGATATTTAAAAACATGCAAACTAGTTTTCTAAAATATCTATCTATTTATCTATCTGTCCATCCATCTATCCATCCATCCATCCATCCATCCATCCATCCATCCATCCATCCATCCATCCGTCCATCCATCCAATGAAGAGATAAGAACTCAAAGGGTGAATGACGCTTAAAACTAAATGTTGGGCTACATGGGACAATGGCATGTGGAGTATCGATGCCCCTGTAATTTGGGTCCCTGCGCCCAAGTTGCATATGAAGTTATTCAGTCCGTCTTTTCCTTCCTGACAGTGACCCCACCTCCTCAGGAAGGATGGATGGTGGATCAGTCCTAAGCTTTTTGAGTATCCCAGGGGTAAGGGTCTTTTCCAGGAAGGTGAGAGCTATGGATTTCAACCCTTGCAGGCTGCAGGAGTATCTAGCACTTTGGTCCCTTAGCTCGTAGCTGAAGTGAGCTGTCTGGTAGGCTGCTACTGGAAAAGAAGGGTATTTTACCATCTCCGTGACTGTGCTTTTGAGCACTGGGCTGGGCTGAATTCATCGTTGTCCAAGCATATTAAGAAAGGTCTATATGTGCGCAATAGAACAGAGACAGTTACACGCCTCTTCAACCATCTCTCAGTCCCACTGCAAATTAAGATGCATGTTAGCTTAGAGAAGGGTAATGCATTTGCATGACTGTCTCATGCACTCATGCTCAGTGCACTCATGCTCTCACTGCACTCGTGCTCAGTGCTTAGGAAAGTCTTTCATCCAAAATGGAGATATATGTTGATCGTAGGCACTCCTGGACATAGTGCTGGAGCATAGACATTTGTCAGAGATTCACTGAGTCTTCATCTCAGTTCAGGTGGAACTCATATGATCTGCATCTTAAAGCACAGTTTTAACCTAAAAAATCCACATGTCAAATTCCATGAGTCAAAACTAGACCTTTTCCTAGAATATCCACCATATTCAACCACAAATTGCTTTTTTGACCTTACATAGGCACGCAAATGTGTGAGAGCTTTGTAGCTATCCTGACCAAAGTCCTCACTTAAACTTGTGTAGTTGAGACCCTTTGAAGTCATCTTTCTTCATAGGAAAATAAGCCAGGATGGGTAGCAAACGACAGAATTTAACAACTGAAATCCAGAACCGACCTACTGTAAAATGTTTTTGTGAACCCTGAGGATACAGTCCCCTCTGGATGAAAGTGGGATGCCTCATATGTCATTATGGTGGAGCAATATAGGCTTTTTGGAAACCTGTCTTTAGTGCACACCCATGATTATTCAGTTTATAATAATTGTTTTCCTAGAATTTCAAAAAAGCCCCAATTCATTAGGCACATGAGTTTAAAAAAATGAAATGAGGCAGTACTTGGTCTTCAGTCTTCCAGGCTGTCTAGTAAAACCAAGGGATAGAGAGGTTACCTCCTCTGCTGGGTGCTTCTCTCTGTTTTCCTGTCGAGGTGCTGCAGTTTCCATTGTGTGTATCTCTGCCCAACTCTAAGAATTTCAGCTCCATTTTTCAGTTCCACTTGATTTCTCCCTCCTTCCTTGAGTTCAGCACTTGATTTACTGCTTTTAGTCTGATGTTTTCGTTTTTCTGGAATGTCTTGACTCCCCAAGCTCTGTTCCATTTGAATTACAGGGATTTTCTTTCCTAAAATCTGAAGGTTACAGAGTCTTCTCCTAGCTGGAGGTTGTTTCAAGGTCTACCCAGAAATGACAGCTTTTTTTGTACATATATATATAGGATTACTTTTCCATGCCTAGTTATCAATATGTTTTGAAAATATTTGAAGTAGTTCATATAACTTGAAAAAACTAAACATAAGAAACCTTATTTTTATCTGAGAAAACCTAATTTTGCATTCTAGATCTTAATAGGTCTGAAACATTTCCATAGCTCTGATTAAGTGCATCTGACAGAAAATATACATCAATTTGGATAATGAAACATTAGCTTTGTATCTTTGTACTCTTTTTTTTTGTTATAACAGAAAATTGCCTAAACAGCAGAATCCTTACAGCTACTAAAGGCAAGCTGAACATCAAATCTACTCACTTTATAGCTTGTTTGGAGGTCTTGGTATTCCTGTATCTTCCAGTGCAGGATGATGCGCAGTCTTTTGGGTGTAATAGCATGTACAAAATGCATCAGCCTTCTCAAAATTTGACTTTCAGAAATAGTTTTGCAAAGTGTTAGTCTTATGTAAGCAGGGAGCAGGCAAGAGCAGAATTTGTTTTTACAGTTTTCACACTGAACATTTCATCTGCATGTAAATTAGGGTTAGATTATATTATGTTTTTGGAGGTTATATGGTTCCAATTGCTGGCCCTCCATTTCACCATTATCTTAACCTAAGTCATGCTCTGTTGCACATGCATGTTTGGTGAGCAGGCTGTGTGGTCAGAAAGATTTATCAGAGAAAGCTTATACAGGAATGTACTTTATACTCTGAGCATCTTGTGACATGCTGTTCCTGCTGTATAAAGTGTACATATTAGACCTGTACATGGAAGTACTTACTGGCCTGCTGTTTAATGTGAACATTGCAAATGATGTGATTCATATAAAATTTTGTGCTGCCTGTAAATGAATGGACTTAGGCACCTAAAGAAACTTAGAATTAATTTAAGCCTGTGGATCCAAACCTGAGATTGTAAACTGTGGCTCATCTGCTGCATGTTGACTCCCAGGGATATTGGCTTCTTGTATTCATCCAGGATTGTCCCAGGCTTGATCAGTCAGAGTAGTTTAGACTATCTGGGAACAAGAAAGTAGATATTCCATCAAAATCTAAATCCTTTAAAAATCCAAGGCCAGGAAATGTTTGGAGACTGTACTGAATAGTGACTGCTGGGATGGGGCTCCTCTGAAAACACAGGGACAGCAACTAACTTCCTTGACAAGTTGGCCAGAGAAGTGCATAGTTAGCACAGCAGTTTCTGAACACGCTCAAGTCATCAGAAGGTCAAACTGAAATGCCTTCATGGCTGACAGGGCTATCGCTAGGAAGGGACAAAGCTGGCAGGTGTCTAGAGCAGCAACATGACTGTAACTGGGTTGGCTGCTGTTGCTGCCACTACGGACAGGGGAAGTACGTGTGGAGGAGGCACTGCTTCTGGAGGGGATCCATACCCAGCCAGCGCTGCTATGTCTTTCATCTGTGCAGACAGGAGACGAGCTGCGAGCTCCCTGCTGCTCCTTAGTCCTGGTGCCGCTCCTTCTCCCTGCGCTTTCCTTACCCCTCGCAAGCGTGTCCCACTCCCATGGTGGTGTTCAGAAAGCAAAATTTAATTGTGCTGGCATTACCGAGAAGTCTGAGCCACCCCAGACTGCCTGAAAGGCTTCAAATCAGCATTTCCTACAATGCTGTCTGCTGAGGGGCTGAGCTGGAATCGCTTTTCTCCCTTCCTATTAAAACTGCACCACTGTGCGTAGAGTAGTTTGAGAGAGAGAAATTTTACAGCCTGGTGGTTACAGTATTCACCTGGGAGGGGAAGCTGGGGGATCCATTTGTTGTGTAAAGGACTGTTTATTAAGTGGCCAAAGGAAACACAAAAACAGAAGGAAAGAGGAGATAAAATGAAAGAGAGAGTAATAAACAGCAAAAGAGCTCACGATGAAAGGAGAATTTGATTCAGCAAATTCTGTTGAAATGGTTACTTTTTTGGTAATTTGCTATGAAAAGGCAGCTTTAAAGAGATTTTGACTGTGAATGCAGTCCTGTTTTCCACTAACATCATAAATTTCTTATAAAGACAACTGGTCTTAAATATGCATTCTTCCTTCCCTAAGCTGTTCCAGATGGGAAATGGCATAGTTTAGAGTGGAGCTGGATCAATAATCTTCCTAAATAGAAAAATACCTAGGCAGAGAATCACTTTTTGTGAGGTTTCCTCTGAGTTGTTGAAGCTGGAGAGTTTTAGAACGTGGTCTTGTGTTCAGAGCTTTAGTGGGAAGCTTAGATAAAACACCATTGTGTCTGTTAGTTATTGTTATTGGGGGGAAAAGGGTTGTGGTAGCAATGGAAGTGTCTGGTATTGTTGTCTTTGCATTGACACAGACACGTTTGAAACGTACCTAACTATATTTAACAAATATCTTGTTTATGACATGCTAATTTCCAGTACATTGAGATTCTTTAAAATATTTTAAACAGCATCCAGGTAAATACTTAAAATTTTAAAATCAACTGCAATGTGTATAAAATCTGTATTAAGATTGGTAAGATTGACTTGGTAAGACTAATGCCAGAATGATCAATAATGGCATGACTAAAGAAGGACGTTCATCCTACCGTTCCACATATGGAAAGATCTGCAAGCACCAGAAAACAAACTGCTTGCTGCTTTATCTGCTGGTGCTGTTAAAGGGAACTGAAACCCTGCATGAAACTGGATCTGTCCCTTGGCAGTGATCCCAGCTAAGCAGGCATGTCATTTATCAATGTGCCAATAACATAATTTCTGTGATATTTTTTGCTTCCAGAATTTTGCGTTGATAAAAGACTTCTTCAGCGAATAATCTTGCTTAATATTACATCACAGAATAAAACTGCCTCTGCTTTATTCTTCACTTCTTGCTTTGTACAGCCGGGAACACTAGAACAGATCAGTGGAGAATTAACCATTTTCTTGACTGAGTTAGACTCGTTTGTTAAAGGATAAGCTACTAGGTATTTATTATACACACTGAAAGGAAAATACAGTTTCTGGTTTATATAGACTGTTATGTCATGTCTTAGGAGAAGAAAGTCCTCAGCTGTAACACCCAATTCACAGACGGACTCAAACTTCCTTAAAAGTAAAAGTGAGATCTTTGTTTCAGCTTTGACCAGCAGATGGGCCTGAGTTTAAGAAGTTGCTTTAAGTTAGTTTAGATTCCTTATTCTTATTTGGTTTCACCATAGTCAATATTCCATTGCTAATTATAATGAAGTATAAATATGATCATTCTAGGACCTGATTTAGACCTACAGGTCTGGTGATTTTTTTCCACATCTTTTTCTTAGTGAAGAGGTAAAGGCATGCTGCTTTTTCTCATTCCACTTCTTTGCTGAAGCTGCTTAAGAAAATGAGATACAACAAATCCATTTAGGATTACTTGAGAAAAACATCTCTGCTTTTAATATTAACCAGATTTTTACTGCTAAGTTTTGCTGGCAAATCTCTGAAAGTTTCAGCTTGCAACTTATCCGGATCACTTAAACCTACAACTCTGGCTTTGCAGTCTTGCAAGAACATCTGTTTTGATTTCCAATGGTATCTTTTTTAGTCCTAGAACACTCTAGTGTTTTAGGAAACTTTTAACTGCACCTCTTATTGTGCTGCTACTGCGGCATAGTTTGAGGTATATATACCTTTATGTTGTAAAGTATTAATTAATTAACCTATTAATTAAGGAATATTCATGTGTCTAGTAGCATCCTGTTACTTTTCTTTGATAGTAAATGGAAGTATTTGGCAGGGGAAGTATTGGTCTGAATCGAAATTTTTAAAAACTGTTTTACCATTTTCAAAATGAAACACCTGAAAAAAGCTGATGTATTACAACCAGATGATGCCTATCAGGTAGAGAAAGGACTAGTTAGACATCTGTTCCTTAAATTGATCCATCTTTCTAAACACAAGTGTTAATAATGGTATTGTGTACTTCTGCACAATGGAGACCAAACCAGGTATGGATTAACTCTGGTTATCACTAAAAATTGGAACAAGTGTTCCAATGGGAAAAATAGCTCACTAGCTGCTGGCTTGTGCTCTCACAAGCTTCTTAGCTTGGCAGAAAAAAATTATTACCTGGTGCTCAAGATCAGTTCCAAATAACTATTCTTTTTCTATTTTATACTTCAGGTACTTTATATACATTAATTTCTTAGTCCGTGTATGTACAGATGTCTTCACTCTACTGGCTAAATCTTTACCCTCTGATACATACTTCCTGTGTATTAACACAAATACCGTACTATTGTTGATATTACTGTATCCCAACCTTCTATCAAATTGTCTACCAAAATAAATACATCACTTTTTCTATACATATTCAAACCTGAAAAATAATTATGTCTTGTTTCCATAGTTGATACCAGCTTGATGTACAGTGCCCTAAAAACTCAAAGGTACTTATGGGTATAAAGCAAGTTGCTATATGGATTGGTTCATTTGTACATTTGTTAACAAAACTTGTAATTAAGTAGGCCTTTAAGTGGCCTTTGTCATAATTGAACCGTTAGATACTGTGATCATATTATGATATTTTTTTTTTTTAGTAAAACTCACATGAAAAATAAGTGCTTTATTTCATTTTCAGTTGCTTTGGTTTCGTCTAAATGTTTTTCTCTTTTTTTTTCTGGGTAGGTTAATTTTTAAACAAAAATGCCGTTTTGAAAACAAAAGTTGAATAAGATTTTTGGGCAGCAGGGCAAAGTATAGAAACAAACCTTTTTGGCACACTCAGAAATTAACGTGTTAAAAATGTGGGCATGAAGTAAAATAACATTTTAAAAAAAATTCCTTTCTCCTTTTTTAACTGGAAGTATTTGCCAGTTTTTCCTAGAGCTTGTGAAAAGCTTTGTTACTTAAAAAAATCTTTTATATGGAAAAATATATGTATATATGTTTTAATATTTTCCCAGCTGAAATTCCAAGAGTCCATGGGAAATATAAATATTTTTTAAGTTAGTATCAGGTACCACAAATGGTGGTGCAACCATTTGTAGTATCTGATACTACCAAATGATTGTGTAAATTATTATGATAAATATTAACCCTTCTTTAATATAAATGCAGTTTGATAATTTTCTAATACACTCATAAGCTGTTGTTACGCACTGACATATTTGAAAGGGTAGTCATTATTTGTGACATCATGTATTTGCTATTTCCTAATCATAGTGCACATGGGTTTGTTCATTTAAGTCACAAGATATCATTGTTCACTTTCCACCTTCTGGTCAGAAAAAAATCCCGAACAGGTTAATGAAATACAAATAAGGAATAGGGGTTTTTTCAGTTGAATCTACGAAATTTTCAGAATGTGCATGAGAACTTGTTGAACTCGTGAATGATTACAAAAAACCCCAACCCTCAGTGAATTGCATGAATTTGGCATTTTTATTATTTCAGTATTTTCTAAACAGTCCTTGTGCTGGTTTACCAGCTCATGATGGTTGTGTGGCTGTTGTAATGCATCTTACGCATCTTTGTTAATATCAGGTGGGAAAAAAAGTGTTAAAAATCATTCATGTAAACCAGTGACCACTCCATAATTCTGTCCACTTCCATTAGCTTTTAATTGTGCTCTGCTGCTTGTGTATTAAAATCTTTCACATTATGTCTCCTTTATTTAGGTTAGTGTATATTTGTATGCCTAACTGCAAGGGTGGATGGGTAAAATGAAAAAGAAAGGTGAGATCGTGTTTTCCTCTTCTCTCTCTCTCTCTCTCACTCTCCCCCTCTTTTCTAAACAAGCTAAGAGTTTTTATAATTCATCACCTGGCTGACAGATGAGTTCTGCTGGAGAATATTAGAAAATGTCTCAAATCTCATATATATGCTAATGGTATGCTGAGACTGGTTGGTGGTATGCCGGAGTTTTTAATCTGTCTCGACCAGTGTGGAAAGTGGAGGAGACAAGTCATTGCACTCGACAATTTATGATCAAACAACTGAATTGTAAAGGAAGAAGGACATGCAGAAAAGGAGAGTAATTTTCTGATTTAACAGCGTTGTTACTACAAATAAAGAAATCTTGATTTTGACTGCACTCGACATTAAATGAGTTTCCTGTGCCCTGCTCTGAATTTTTCATTTTCAGATTTGTATAAAGCACCCTGCTTAGATACAAGTGACAGATAAGGAGACGACTGCATATGGAAATCAAATGTGTATAATAAAGCCATCTTCTGTTTATTAAATAAACACATGTAGATGACTTCCGTGGAGAATGCACTGATAATTCTTCATTGTGTTCTAGTTTTTTTGCAAGTCACAAAGAATCTTATTTAACAACCACGAATGACTAGATGCAAGCTTTTCTGTTTATTACCTCATAACAAACCAGGCAGTCTAATATATGGCATTTATAAACATTTTATTTTGATTCTTTAGTTCAAATTTTAGCTGTAACAGTACAATATATTAGTGTACATGCTATTAGAGTTCTGGAAGCTGCATTGGTGCATTAGTATTTTCTGAATATTATGTTTTCATGGTAGGAATGGTAAAGATTACCCAGGTAATATCTACGTTATTGTAAAATGGAACTCCAGGAGAAGTGAAGTATAACATATAGCACTTTGGTCTCCAGATAGAAAAAAAAAAGTATATAACCAAAACTAAGAAAAGACCATGGGGGCTGCAGTCAGCTTGGCAATGATCTCTGATTCAGTGATTTAAAAGTCTTAGTTGCAGATGTAAAAAAAAGACTTGAAGTTCATCAAGGGATGAATTTCCAGTTCTATTTCTCACTCCTGATTTTTTGCAGATACAGCCTTCCTATAAATTTTTCTAATATACTGCAGTGTTGGGTAACATCATGAATACGGGTTGTTTTTTCCTGAAAAGGTTTTTATATTGCAACTGAAGTGCTTGTAGGTGTTTTAAAGTAAAGCAAATGACATTTTTTTCACCTTCTACCTCTGGAGAGTTAAGTTCAAATTTAGATTCTGGTTCACATTTTCATTTTGAGGATAAAAAAAAGGTGAAGGGTGAATCAGTAATGTCCAGGTACTAATGAACTATATTTAGTGAAAATTATCGGTCATGTCAGAGGAGGCCTACAGCTGGCTCACTCTGGCTGGGCTGAGAGGGCCATTACATTGTTTTAAGTCCTCTCCTGTATTTATCAATATCAGCAGCTGCATTAGGAAGGTTTTATACTGTCAGCATTTTTTTCTCAAACTATCAGCATCATCACCCCGTACCTTTGCTCTTGCTTGAAAGCTACTTTGATGTTTTACTTTTGAAAAAGGAAAAAATCCCCCACCAAACCAACACCCCAATAGCAAAGCGTGCCCACCTCCTGCCAGGCATTTACTGCTGAATGAGAGGGGAGTTGTGAAATGCTGCTTCAGACTTCCAGAGCACCAGGTGGTTTCTCTGCCCAGGGTAACTGTAATGTGAGCTTTGGCATAAGTGCATCAGAAAATCCACATGGATTTCTTACTATGATTGGAAGTGATTGCTGTGCGTGGAAGTGCACAACTGGTTCAAACAAGACTAGATAAGCTGTGTTGCAAAGCCATATGGCTTAGTTTAAACAGCACAAAGAGGAAGTCTTTGATCATGGCCTTTGATCATAGTTAACCCTAAATGAAGTGGTGGGCTAATGTAGGTAAAAAGGTGTCAGAATCAAAGCAACTAGAGGCTGGTAAAAGTCTAGTCAAAGAAAAATTTTGGAGAGGACCCTGGTATGCAGATGGTTTGTTTGATTTTAAACCTGTGGTAAGGAAGAAAAGCTGTAGGAACTTGAGCACCCCTGAAGAAGACCAAAATATGGCAGAAACTATGACGATGACTGGATGCAGAAGCTGTAAGGTGTATGTTATCCTTCAGTGAGTTTCTGACAGAATTTACATATGCATGAAGGGTCATCTCATAATGTTGAGGGGGAAAAAAAAAAAGGTGTGAGAGCCTGAAATGCAGCTAGAAATGAGGGTAGAATACAGAAATGCGTTTGAGGATGACAGATGAGATGAAAGGAAAGAACATGCATATAACTGGAGTTGCAGATGGCTTGATTGGCAGTTCTCCAGATGAAAAGGAGACCAAGAAATGTGTGGAAGGGGGTTTTTCCGTGGAAGGAGTGATGAGGGGCAACAACTAGAGACAGAATATTGAGCGACAAGAAAGAAGTGATGGAGTAAATGGCAACAGCAGGGGCTCGCAGCTGAAGAAGAGAAAAGTAGAAAGCAAAAAGGAAGCAAGAAGGCCAAAATTTCATAGGAACCTCAGGTTGCTCTGAAAGATGACTTATTTTGATAAGAAATATTAAGAGTTTGGCCATCAGAGTGGATCTGGAAAACAGTCGAAACAGTCTGGTGCGAGGTCCATCCAAGCACAATGCTGCTGTGAGGGCATGGCGTGAGTGTGAAAGTCATCTTGAAGAGGCTGGGGAAGAATCCTTTTGCTGTCATGCTGTCACTTCACTCTAAGAATAAGAATCCTGCTTGAGCAGCTCAAAGAGGGTTGTGCTAGATGTTCAAAGGTCTTTGTTGGAATTCTATTTCCTAGAACTAAAGGGCAAATGTTTGGGAAGATAATGAGTGTCATCAAGATTGGTGGAAGTTTGAGATGTTTCCCTGCTGAAGTACCTGGAGAAGTAGTCTTCTTGGATTTTTGCTAAACTGACTGATAAGGGAATGGACAGTAAAGAGGAAGTAAATACTATGTGGATAATAGTGAAGCGAGGAGTTAAAAATAGGAGTTCTTAATTTGGATAGTGAGATTCAACTGGAAGCTGTCTCAGTAATTCATAGGAACTGCACAACAAAGCAGAGGAAGTCAAAGAGTCAGATGTGAAACAACATTATAAAAAAAGCAAAATGGAATAGTTGTGATCACTAGAAAAGAAATATGGAAGGAGCTTAACTATTCAGGAACTGGTCTAGTACATTTTGTCACGTAATGGCCTCTAAAGAAGCAGGAGAAGGGAATGTGAGTGAGCTGCAATGTGAATGGTAATTTCTTTGGGGAAGACAATAGAGTACTTTTTGCTGTGAACATGCTAGAAATCAGAAATTGGACTCCAGTGTCTTAGAATAATAAAAATCTCTTTTGTCCCTGCAGTGAATGAGTTCTTTCTAAGATTTTTTTTCCCCCACTTCTCCAATACAGCCTGTGTGCAAATGTTGCTAATCATGGTAATGCCCAAATGCTAAGTAGACTTCTTCAATAAGTAGTCACTGAGGACTGTGTTACTTTAACTTTGGTTTTAGACAGAAGAGTGTTTAGCATGGTTGCACACTGTCTCCTGCTTTCCTCCATCCTCATCCCCTCTAGTTCTTCTCGCTGTTCAGCTCATTGTTGGGGCAGCCCAGGACCTAGGACACTGGCAACACCTCACTGCCAACTGCAGGCAACTTTCTTTTTATCCTGGAGGATTTGTGGAGGAGGTGCTGTTGTTAAAAAGCATTTAAGAAGGATTTTTGGAGTCAGGAGGGCTTGATCCACACGCTTTTGTAGAAAATTCATGGGACCAGGCAGGTATACAACAGTATTTTTATCAGTAATATGCTTCTAAACCTGAGACCCGCCAGTTGGATTTTTGAAGCTGTTTGGCAGTTATACAAATGCATTTGGCAGGAGGTGAAGTGGAAAGTAGGTACTTTTAAAAGTCTCACCCACAATATTTTAGAAAATCTCTTATATTTTTAATTTACAGGTTCCCCAAAATGTTTGTTTCAACAATGTATAAATGTTAAAAAAAGAAAAAAAATAGATACAGAAATCCCAAAACAACAAATACACCCTTTGAATATAAAAAATGTGAATTAATAGATGCTGCTTTTTCCCCCAAGTTCACACAACAAGAGCTGTCTACACCACCGTGCTTGACTGCCCTTTTATTCTGTAAAGGCAGTGCCATGAATAAATAAAACTGAAAGTGTGAAACAGCTGAGAGTTGAAATGTGCCCTTAACAGGGCATACCAAAACTTTATTGAACCTCTCTGCCTATGAACAATGCCTCACTTCAGTCGTGCCAGCAGATGGCACTCTTTATATTAAGTAGCTTTCATGGGAAAATTTAATTTGTTTCTTTTTATTCTTTGTTTATTAAATATTGGGAGGTACTATCCCATGTAATGCTCCCTTCTGAAGTGATAAGCTGATCTGCACAAAACTTCAAATAACTGTATTTATGATGATTTGCATAAACTGATATTTCTAATACATGCTTTTCTCAGTACGTGGGAAAAATTAGGAGCAGAAATTCAGTATGGCTGGAGAGTTAGCACTCCTGAGTGTTGGAAAATTAAGGTGAAGGACCAGGTTTCTGGGAATGTTTTGCAACTAGTCTGTGTTTCAAGTGGTTAGGCGTTTCCAGGCTGAACGTTGGATACTTAATGATGGTTAGCCAGTTAATTCTGGACATTTGCAGTCTGGCATTGGATGCCTTTTCCAGTTTCAACAGAGGAAATGCCAGAGGAGATAAATGCACAGGTATCCTGGATGTAATGGAACAGGAAGATTGTGGAGGAAGGAGAAGGACTTCCGATGATGCTCGCCTGATCCTGCAGGAGAAGTTCAGGACTAAGGAAAGAAGCTGCCTGCGAGCAGGAGCTACCTTTCTTCCATCTCCTGTGGTGGGGCTGGGAAGCCCCTTTGCGAAGCCAGTGTGCAGGGGTGGCAAGGAGGTGCCTCACCCCGACTGAGCTGGGGAAAGCGCCAGAAGCACACCGCTGCTCCACTAGCGAAGAGCTGCTTTTCCTCGGATGCCTCCAGCTCCCTACAGAGCTGCCACCTCCAGCACTGATAGCCGTACCCACAGCCAGTTGACAGTAGTGTATCTTTACAAAGGGATTTTAGGAGTGGAAAGTAATGTCTATTCAATCTGTGAACAGTAATATAAGATCCTGTGTTTTGCACGTGAAGGGGAAGAAGAAAACCAGGTTCCCTTAACCTGTAAAAACTTCTGTAGCTAATAATGTGCTAGGTTACTGATGGACACAAGACACATAGCCCCTGGGGGAAAATAGAAAGCCTTCAATTTTTTCCAGCTACAGCAGAGACTTCAGCTGAAGTGGAGCCTTTTTTTCTGAGAAAGTAAGTGGAAATAGCTTCTGCTGAGCTGGAAAGATACTCTTGATTACTTGCTGTGCTCTTAGATAATCAAGGACACAGTGGAAATACCACATAGCATGTGACCGGCTTTGATTTATCCCAGGAAACCTCTCTCAACCTCAGAATGCGCTGTAAACAGCTGCTTCACAAACTTCAGACAGAAAAACCTCTTCATTTTTTATCTCTTAGTTAATAATAATAAAAAGTTTATTGGATGTTGCACAACTGCATCATTTCTGGTCCTTGCATGAAATTAGAACATGAAACAAGGATGACTTCAAATAATCTTGTTTCTTGGGTGCAGTCTTTTGCAAGGTTTCAATTACTAACTCAAACTGTTAAAAGTATTTGCCCCATTAATCACATTATGTGCAGCGTTATTTAGTATTCTAGCTATTTCTCTCCTCTAGCGTGGAATTATATATCTCTCTGCCCTCTAGAAACTCCTGATAGTTTTTCATTATTATGCCTTTTTGCCTCACCATATAGATATTTACAGCTACTACCCCAACTTTCATTTCCTTAACTTTCCCCAGCTTCCTAATTCTGACAACTTTTAGTAACAACATCAAGCCTTGGTAAAGCTAAATTCTGGCTACCTCTGTAACACTTTTTTTTTTTCTTAACAAAAATCCCCAAAGCTTCAAAATAATAATGAAAACCACTATAGCTAATCCCTCTTTTCTTCTAACTGTACTCACTCTTTTTCATCTTTGTCTTAATGTTCTCTAGATGACTCTGGAATGATTCTGTTCTGCGCTGGACTGCTATGAGTGACAAGCTGTGTAACATGGGAAGCTAAAACTTAAACCTGCCGTGTTCAAATGCTGCCTCTACTCTCCCTTCTCATGACTTCTTCCTATATATAGTGCTGCTTGTTCCTGTTTAACATCTTTGAATCCCCTTGATGCCCTTCATTACACAACTTTTGTTCAGGCACTTGGGACTGAAATTGCTTATCAGAAACCTTCTATCAACACGTACCTTATTGCCTTAAATCTACCAAAAATGCTGTCACGTCAAAATAAGCTATTTCACTTACACTTCTGCTTCTGCAGTCACCTCCAAACCCTTGTATTGACACATTTCCTCTTTACCAAATACAAAACTCCTCTGGCGTGCTGCGTGTTTCTTTGCCTTCATTTCTTTTGGCTGACCTCCCAGCCACTTTGTCGAGAGCGAAGCCTTGCAAGTAAGCATTTAACTTCTGTTTTTCATCTGTTGCTCATTCCAGGACTTCTTCCTACGTCTTCATCCTCCATGGCCACATTCACAGTCCAGCAGCCCAGGTGAGGTACTGCAAAGCTGTGCGTTTGAGTAGTGCTAATATAGGGGACCACTGCCTGAACTCACTGCAAACCTGCATTGCTTTCCTTGCTTACTCTTGTTTGAATGAATTTGCAACTTTTTTATTTTTTTTAATGTTTCAAAATATTTCAGTATTCAGATGAAAACTGAAGCAGTTAGGTCTTTTCTTTTGCTAGTACGTAACAATCTGTGCAAAAGTATTTGTGGAAAGAAAAAAGTATAATGAGAATTTTTATGAGTTCCTATGTTCTATAAATAAGTAAACACATAAATATTAATCCTTGAAATATTTTTACTGTCATCTTAGAAGGTCTTTGGGTGTAGCAGTCACCCAAATACAGAGCAAAAAAGAGACAGATGATACTATGGAAATGTTTGTGAAAACTTTCACAATTACTCATACTTCTGAAGAAAACTGTGTCAGTAATTAAACAACTGAATTGATGATTACAAATATGTATGAAAAAATGTTTGATAACTCCAGCCTTAATACATTTAGATGCATGTATCATTTGTCTGAATGGTCTTTTAAGATTCTGGGGGAAAGGAGGGGAAACAACGCCATTTTTCCCAGTGAATATAATTTACTCTTATTTTAATGCAAAGTTGAACTATTTTCCTAAAAATATATTCACAGTTCCCAGCGTTGTTTTTGGTGTGCTGTTCATAGCTGCTGTCCCTCTCCTGAGCGCCACCCATCATCCCCATCACCCCTTATCAGTACTTTTTCATTGAATGTTTGTTTTACTGTATGCGGATGTGAGATGCACAATGCACTCTAATTAGTAGATCTTTCTAATTACAAGCTGCTGATTTGGAGGAGCGGCACATGGGAGGGAGATAGAAAGTTTCATTGTATTCTGCAAAGGAGATGAAATCCCCTAACACATACCCACTTTTTGCCCATAGCGTTTCTATATTGCAATCAAAGACATAGCTGCAAACCTTTTATGATGTACTTTGATGAACTCCAAGCTAGCTTGCATGGATAGCAGCAGCATTTTAAGCAGTACAGCATGGACTCCAGCACCAAGGTCAAGGCAAGAGCATTCATCTAGCTTCTAAACTGGGATGGGAGTGGTGTGGTTGCCACTACAAGGTGTTGGTCAGGGTTGGTGATCCATGATGTCTGGATCAAGTCAAAGATTTGTCTAAACTCTCTTGGGCAGTGGAAAAAACTGGAGCTTGTGTTAAGGAGAAGAAAAACATATAGTGATAATCCCCTTGACTTAATTTATGATCTTCTACCATGCACTGGTTTAATTCATTTATGATCCAGGTGTCACATCCAGATCATCATGCGTTATAGGTCTTGGGTTTAATAAATACATCGGCCATTAACTCCAGGATTTAGCTGTGCATTGTATTAAAAAAAAAAACCCAAAACCAAACAAACAAACCAACCACAAAGCAACATCTTCTGTTTGTTTCAGATTTTCAACATGATTATTGTTTTTTATATTCCTAGTGCTTTTGTCAGGAGTAATAATGAATCATAGCTCCCAGTTACTTTGTCGGGGACATTTATTATTTTACAGTTTCTTACCACATCCTTCTTCAGTAGTTTCTTTTGCAGGCAAAAAATCATGATCTAGTTTGTCTTTCCTTGTGTTAGTCCATGCCCTTTGTAATTCTTTTTCTTTCTCCATTTTTTTTTCTATTTTCTTTTCACTATTTGGAGTGTTTTGTTGTAAGGTCAGTTTCCGAAATAAGATGTCTAGGGCCATATGAGAATTTAGAGTATGAACTAACAAAAAAATTAATGGTAGCATAATGAGGTTACTTTGTTTTATTGTTTTTCCTTAATACTCCCTAATAGTCTTTTTTTTTTTTTGCTTTTCTGCCTGCTACAGAACAGTGTACTGATGTTTCCAGAGATCCAAAGCTCTCTTTGCAAGTGGTGGTAGATAATACAGAGCCCAGAACTCTGTAGTTAAGAATATGTTTTGTGTGTGCTTTCCTTTTATTTTTGGTTGGCATCATATCTCTACTGACATGGTCATGTGATCAGTCACTAGCATGTGGTTCCTCTGCAACTCTTTCTAGGCAGTGCTAGTTTTGATGATCATAAATAACTTTATACCTCAGCAAACTTTGTTGCCTCAATATTTTCCTTCTTTTTAGTATATTTTTTTGAGTATGCTGAAGGGTCCAGATGCCAGCGAGAGTCTCATGGCATACCTTGGTAACCTTCCTCTCACACTATTATCTATCATTGCATAGCCCTGTAAGTATCTTCCCTTTTATTCCGTAACAGCTTGCTTTCCATAGAAGCTGATGGTGAGGAACCATCAGCTGATGGTGAGACCCCTAGAAATTCAAGCTCATCATGTCATTTGGTTCAAGCTTGCTCGTATACTTGCTCATACCTTCAAAAGCTTCAAGCAGATCTTTAAGGCATGTTTTTTTTACAGAGCTGCATCAACCCTTCTCTAGTTTAGCATTACATTTCACAGCAGTTTTTAACATTTTGCCAATGCTTCCTGTTTGTGGTTTTCTACCACATCCTTAAAACCAAGCATATTTTGTATTTTTTATTCTTACAAATGTATTTAAGTTATAATATATATGTTACCAGTATTAGTTCAGATAATACCTGAGTTCCTTTAAGGCTCTTGGGAAAACGACATGTGGTCGTGGTGGCTTTTACTGCTCTCTGGAAGCGTCCTTGCTATTGATATTTTATGAAAAAAGTTTTATCTTTAGTTATCTTCTTCAAGGAAGTTACTCCTCACTGGACACCCTGTTATTTAGTTAACAGAAAATTAGTTGTTCTATGTTCCCAAGACTCATAACCCAAGTCTTAAACACACTCTATTTCTGCATTCTGTTCTGAAAAGTTTGTATTTCATTAGTCAGAGTGCTAACACTGAATATGTAACTGTAAAATATTAATACAAAATCCAAATTAATTTCCAGGTGTGACATTTTTCAATAGAAAATCCTTCGGTTATTCTAGAATTCTGATTTCTGAATAAAACGTGATTTTCCCCATATGCCTCAACTTTACTATTCACAGAACAGATCTCAATTTTTTTCAGGTCTAGGAATGAGTTGTGGAGAGGTGAAATTTCACAATACACAAAAGGTCAGTGGATTCCGTAGATACTCGTGTGAAGGTAGCAGGATGCTAGCTATCAAAATTCCTAGTTTCAGCCTTGAAGCACTTTACTAGTGCTTATAGTCTGTGCTGTGGAATGAAAAGGGATGACTGTTTTATATTAGCAGAGGAAATTTAAATTAGGAACCCAGGACTGGAAAGTGTGAACTTCTATCAATTGTTGCAAAAGCAACAGATGCTTGAGGGTAAGCTCATGATGTCAAGCATGGTCTAGCAGTGTTTTAGCTCAGTGTCTCACAGCCATTTTTAATGCAGCAACTCAGTCTGTTGGGATTTGGAAAAAACCCTACCGTGTGTCATGCTGCTTCTGTTTTTCACTTAAAATCAAAAATGTGTGTGAATTTAGGAACTATTATTATTCATCTTATTCACAATTGTTTCTTGGATTGTTTTCATTTAGACCGGTGGCAGTTCATAGACCAAAGGAAAAGAAACATCAGTTAATAAAACGTGACACCAAGCTGCGGCATAATTTTTTGCAATTATCACACTCCTGATGTTTCTTTTCCAAGATGGGCAAAGTGAGTGTGGTGCTGCCACTTTAGATGTCAAGGTTCTTTTTCCAGATCTGCCTGAATTAATATCATACAACGTCATGGTTATAGGAAGAAATGATAGATTATGTTGTCATTTGTGCTATATCATCTCATTTGTATAACGACTCCCACGATCAGCACAGGGTTAGATGAGTGGAGTGAGATACCATACAACCAAAGGGGAACGTGGATAGCTGGGGGAATTACTAGGGGGCATGTAGATGTTGCTGACAGTTCAAATCCTAGGTAAGAGTAGCGTAAGGATCAATACTGTCTCTCACATGTTGGGAGATCTCTATGGTCCAGCTCAGTGCTAATGTTGCCACTCCAGCCAAAAGAGCAGAGCAGATTGCTAGTGCATAGTTAAGGATTCTATAGTCTGTACTTTGAGGCAGGTTTCTGCCTCGTCCCACTCTCTTTGCATGTGTCAGATGATGCCAAAGGAGCAAGACAACATCTAGCTATATCTTTGGAGGATCCCAAGTCAGAGGTGGGGCTAGTTACCTAGCTGTGATGGTTCTCTTCTCCCCTAAAGCAGGGTGCAGGTGACAGTGACATTCATTGTTAGTTGCCTGGAGGGTTGGGCTGCTGCTTGTTGATTAGTTCACAGGATTTTCTTGATGTTTCCTGTGCTGCCACACAGCTGAGCAGCTGAGCTTGTGCTGAGTTCCTGCTTGCCGTGGCTTAGGGTTTCAGGGAGGCAATGCAACAGCCACAGCCGTTCTCTTCCTCACCCCGCAATGTACTAATAGGCAATTACAGGGATAGGGGAAATCAGGGATGGGAGATCTGTCAGGGCCGAACACTCCCAGTTTGGACTGGGCTATTGCTGCCCCCTCACAGCTGTACTCCAGGGCCACTGCGCAAAGACTGCCTCCCACCCATTTATTACGCGCCACTAATTTAAATTACTCTTGCATGCTAGGCAGTTAATGCTTCTTCACACAGAGAGAAATCCAAAATAGGCAGTACATTATTACTTACTCATAGATCCATATGAGAAAAAATTCAGAGCACTATGCAGATCTTTATTTATATGTGATAATCTATATCATACATACTCACAGATATGCAAATGGCAGCTTTACATCAGAAATTCACAGGAAAGCCTCAGGCTGATGTTAATTCCATCATTTAAATAAAGAATTTTTACAGGGGCCTTGGAGTGCTTCTGTGCTCTTTCTATTTACATAGTGATTTTCTCAGTTGAACCAAATGTATAGTGATACAGGCTAGTGATACTCTTACCAGTTATATATTGAATTATTCATCATTACAGGAGATTTCAACCAATACTGATTAATCGTTTCTCTTCTAAATACCATTTTTGTTATAAAGCTTCCACTAATTCTGTTCTCTTGCCATTATATATGATTTCTATCTGTTATCTGAGTTGGTTTTCAATCTGGTATTTAAAAAGTACCAGAACTGTCTAAAAGCTATTCAGTGAAACAGACTTTGGAAAGATATACTGTCAAGGGCAGACTATTGAACAAGGCAGCAAGAGAGGAAAGAAAAACCCAGACAACATAATGATTCAGTTACAGTGATTACACTTGTAGTAAGCATTACTTTCCTGGAGAAATGGATGGATGGCCCACTTCCAGAATAAAAATAGACAGTTCTTATTCTGCATCCCCCACAACCTTCCTCCAATGGCTCTTATGTTAAGGCATGTGATTTTTTTCATGCCCTTTTAAAGAACAGGTAGTGAAAGTGGCTCTTTTGTTTGTGCTTGGGGCTATCAATCCAAAAATAAGACAAAGATATGTCTATATGACCATGTGACCTATCTCAGGGGTTAACTTCTGACTGCTAGGCCAGCTGGATTGGGATGCTGTTCCTGTCATTGTCGTTGAAGGCAGGGACTGGCTAGAAGTGGACATCCTCATGGCCTGGCTCTGTGTCTATCCCCTATGCCCTTGCACTTACCCATAAATCTGTCTCAAATGCCCTGCTTCATACACAGCACATGACCTCATGAAGAGGATTCAAATTAGACGGCCTCGTTTGAGACAACGTGCTGTCTTCTGCATCTACCAAGTGCTTGCCATTTCTGCTGTCCCTGACTCTGCTACTTATGCTTGAGAAAGCATTGCAGCAGTGCTATGCGAGTGTCCACTGTGTGCATAGATGGCACCATCCTGGGGAAGCTGGTGCTTCAGAATATAAGAGGAAATTGTTGGTATGAGCCAGTATTGCAGGTCTGTGGTGTTAGTCAGGGATGTGATCAGGGATAGGACTTTGAATAATCATCCCTTTGTTGAGAGGAGTACAGAGATGACCATGTGTTACTGTGGGCATTTTGCATTCTGACATGACCTGTAGTGGATCCAGAAGTTGGATGAAAGAGTAACATCTGAGGCCCTCTGCTGTTACCACCAGCCATTTGAGCCTGAAAATCCACCAGTAGGTGGGCATCCAGTTTGGAGTAAGGAAGTCTGCCAAAGATCACGTAAGAGTCTCCAAAGGCTTTGCAGTGATTGTATATCTATATGTGACCTGCATAGACAACATCTCACAGGTCATAAGGGCCTTCAGTCTTTGTGGATTGTGCAGCTGCAGGGTAAGGACTGGTGAAATTTGCATTATTGTATGATGCTTTCGTCCCTGACCATGGCTTCTGTACTTGTAACAGGTACAAGGGCCACCACTCTCTAATTCTGAGGCCTTGGCAGTGGAAAATAAATTAATACAGTACCACATTATGCTGTGTACATGTATCCTTTATTTTCCACCAGAACCAGGCCCTTTTCCCAAAGTGGTACTAGTTTGTATTGATTCAATAGGTGTCACGGCTGACAGTCTGCACCATAAGTCTGTCTGTAAGGAGCAGATCCCATAGCAAATTATCCTCTCAGCCCTACTGAGTCTCCTCTTGGAAGAAAATGGTTGTCTCATACTCAGCTCATATCTGGGCACAGAGTAAGAGTTATGCAGTGACGAATATTGGGATCCTGTAGTCGAACAGGGACTGAGCCACACTGACACTGCAGACACAGACACATCCCAAGATTTGGGAAAAAGCCAGACTAGACTGGTTAGCCATACCTCTAATTGTCACTGGCATCTGCTTCCGTAAAGGTGTAGATCCATCCAGATCTATGCGATTCACATTTCAGACTCTAAACCCATTCTTCAGGAGAATTTACCTCGTTGGATGATGATAAGATTAAAGTTTTTTTTAAAATAAGAGGGCAGCATTTTCCAGGATTCTGAGACACCTTGTTTCTCTGTTAATTCTCACGCATCTATCACAAACACTCCTCTGCGTTTGTGTCGGGTTTTTTCCCTGCCATACCTCCTCTCCGTTTATTTAGATCTATACATATATGTAAACTACTGTTAAGTGCAAGTAGTAGTCCACAGCTATAAATGAAACCACTCTGAGAGAGGCAATGTGCAACTATCGAACCTGTTGTTTTTCTCTTAAATTCTCTGTTCTTTCCCCCTTGGAGCTGGAAATGCAGTTAATACAATGATATCCAAAGAGAATCAGAGAAGAAGCAGCAGTACTACTTCATGAAATAGTTTATATTCTAAAACTACAGAACACTAATCAGTAGCATTAAACACTATTACTGATGGCAAGTGTAAGAAATAATAATGTAATATAATGAAAGAAGCTTGATTCTTTTTTGGTAAATGTTATCTAATTTGGGGGAGTTTAAGACCACTCACTTTGAAGACTCTGGAGTCAGACACCCTTTCTGAAAAGGTGACTACTGAATGACACAAGAATATACAAAATTAAATAAGATTTATGCAGGGAAACTCAGTTTGAATGTGATCCTCAGTACTGAATTTGAATTACTGTTCTGCTTTATTATCTAGATTTCATTTAATGCAGACAAGGAAAACATTTGGATTAAAACGTGTGCTCCTATTTTATACTTTTAGAGCATGATGCTAGTGTTATTGACAAAGAGGTTTCTAAAGATGGTTTATACAAGAACTAATTTTTTGTTTCAGAATATTCTCTTTTTTTTCAGAGGATTCATTTTATAGAGCAGGTTTAGAACTCATCACACATTCCTTTCTGATTTTAGTCAATAAAGTTATCATCTAATTATCATCAACTACTATTTAATAATTAATTCCTACCTCTAGGGCTGTCTGTGGACAAAGTATGATATCTCATCTGAAAGCAGTGGCTGAATTTGTCAGTGAGGTATGGGGGCAGATAATCAGTGTCATCATGAATAATAGAGTTTTCATAATTTTCACTGCATTTAGAAATCATTTCTGTACTTGTAAAATGGCCAAAGTGCTTCCAGCTCAGGATTTCATCGTACTTTTTTGCATAGTCTCTGAAATTCAGAGTAAAAGTCTAGCTTTACATAGAGTCTTTAAAACAGAAGTAGTACAGCTGTGGGCAGCTTGGGCAGAACTGTCCTCAGATGCTATCAAATGAGGCCAGCAGTTTCTGCATTTGCAGTCATCTGAGGGGGGAACGTGGGTGCAGGTAATTTCACGTCAGCAGAGGCATCCTGCAGTGGTCAGAGCCATCTCTGACATCCTGGCACCACACCATCCTGGCACTCAATTGGAAATTCCCAGGTAACAGCATAGTGTGCAGCAACTACACAGCAGAGGAGGATAAAACCATTTTCAAAGGTCTCACTTTCTACACAGACATCTCCAGCGGTGAGTTTAAGCTAGGCTTTGGCCCAGAGTTGCATGCTTTGGTGTTGGGACGCTCTTCTTTTGGGAAGCTGAGCAAGGATGCAGGGAGTACTGTGCAAAGCTAAATGTTGTTAAGTGACTGCCACACTCACTGCTGTCACAGGTGCTCCTAGGGAGAAGAGCTTGGTTCTAGCTCGTTCTAGCTGTTCTACATTCCAACAGCCTTCTGCAAGGGGTTTTTTGGTAAAGCATACTGAAAGGAAATGCGTTGCACATGGAAGCACGGCCTCCACTGACCAATATGGACAAAATGGCCTGAATCTTATTGTATTTTATGACTAGTGGCTCTTGTAGAACTGAAGATTTATCTAAGTGAGCAGGCTGTTCAAAGGCATGGCAGAAAAATGTGGAGCATATCAGGGACTCCAGTTTGAAGGGGAGATGGCAGTAGGAGGCGAGCAGAAATACAAGATGTGTCATGCACAGATACTGGGGATTTTACTGTTACACTTAAAAGGTACCCTCTTGTGTCGTCTTGTGCCTGACCTTTGAACTTTACCCTCTGCAAATAAACCTGGTCCTGTGGGAATCTCGCAGAAAACGGAGAGAGAGAAAGGCAAAGGGGAGGTTAGGCTGGTAGTTTGATTCTGGTGCCAAGGAGGAAATGATGAGCTTGCTTAGATCTCAGGAAAAGGGAACAATTAGAGAGGGAGAAACAGGGCTTTCATGTCTTGGGTGAGTATGGATCTTCTGCTCTGTGAGTACCTGAGCCTGCCTGTGACCATTGGGTAAGACAGCTCAATTTATGCTTATGTCAGCCCAAGACTTATATGACAAGACTTGTGTTGAAGCTGCCCCTCATATGTGAGCAGATGGCATAAAATATCTGTCCTTTGTCATACACTCCTGGATGCTATAAATTGTGAAACTGGGTGACCCACGGGCAGTAATGACCTGTATGTGGAGTGATCATGGTGCAGTAGACTTCACTGATCCTTCTATCCAAGATCCAGTGTATCTCAGAGGTCTGTCCTGTGAGGTTCATTTGGCCACCTGAATGAAACTTTCACCTTCACCATGCAGGAGTTTTGGACCTTGTTTCAGAGCAGCTGTGGTCCTCTATTGTTTGAAACAGCTATGCGATTTAGGGTACTAGATAGCATTCGGTGTACCCTGTGACATGAACTGGAATCCTGACTTTTTGGAGGCCAATGTATGCTGAAGAAAGACGACATTGATCTCTTCAGCAGTCTCTGAGATATAGACAAAATGGCTGCTACAAAATCAGTAGGGCAGCTAGTCCTGATGTCCCCCATTCTCCCGGTGTGTAACACAGTCACTCTTCCAACGGTTATAAGACTGATGTGAGGGACATAAGAATCCTGTCAGTTGTGATTCCACAGCTGGGAAATTCATGCAGAGTGAAGGTACACGTGACATTGAGGGATACAGTCACTGAGGACCATACAGGAGCAAAGTATCTTCAGGGAGGCACAACAGACCTCAGTCACTTTGAACTTCTCATAGACTTATCTACCCTAGACTGGTTGTCCAAGTTGAGATGACACGCATCAAAAGATAAATGGCAATTTTCAGATTGCTGTGGCTGTAGAAGGCATTATGCTGGTGCTGGAGGAAAGATACAAACCTTCAAAGCAGAGAGCTTGGAATTCTAGAATTTCGAACTCCTCTGCTGGTCACCCTATCTCTGTGGGACAAAGCAATGCCTTCAGTAGGTTTAACCTCCCTCACTCAAAACCTCTTTGTGACAGGAAGGACCCTTGCTTAGTCTGTGGTCATGCCTCAAGCCAGTGTGAGAGGGTGAAAGTATCAGTAAAGGTCCTGATGAGCATCTGCTCAGTTTCCTGTCAGTCTAGGGCAATTCACAGACCAGTGCACACCATGTGTCCTAGCTCACTCCATAACAAAGGCAAGGATCATCTTAGCTGTCAAGACTGTGTGCTCCTTATTTCCATGTGTGGCAGAAACAATCTTTATGGGTAAGAAAGATTTGTAAGCCTAGTCTGTGTTTGATCTGTCTTCTGCAAACAGTGATTACTTCCACCAGATTTAGGTGAAAGAATTTTAAAGTTTCATTGTTTAGATATTCTTATAAACGAAAAAAATTGAAACACAATAATCATTAATCTGCATTTCCAGACAGAGTCTGCACCTTCCTTTGATTCTGAAGAGTGTCTGTCACATGGTAAATTCTAATTATAGCCACAAACTTAATGACAGCCATAACAAAATTCAAAGAAGGGAAATTGAGGAATGTCACAAAACACTAGTAACTTGCAGTTTCTATATATATATGTGGTTTGGATTTGTATTTTGATTCCTTTCCATCTTTTAAACTAAAATAAAGATTTTTTTACATGTCATGTTTATGCTTAAGTTTTCCTTTAAGGATGTTTAATAATGTGTGTTACTGACTTCATTGGCAATGATGGCTACTTTGGAGCCGTGAAGGTGCAGCTTGCCAAACCTTTTAATTCATGATTACATATTACAGCAGAGGAGACTTCACACATTTAAATATTGGTTTGTTTGTTTATCTTCATATTGATCAAAGGAAGGTCCAGTGATCACTCTTCGTAAAAGAACAAAAGACTCTTGAAGAATTATTTTTCACCAAGTCCTAGGTAAAGAAAATCAGTACTTAGAAATAATTTACTTAGACTTGTTTGAAACAAATTCTGTAGAAATAATCTGTGGAAGAACATAAACTACAAAACATACAATTTCTTGAAACTCTTTTTCTTTGTGCAACTTCAGGAGATATCCTAACAAGAAACAGTTATTTTATCAGCTCATTTACTGGACTGCTCCTCAGTCCAGTATGAGCATATGTGAATAGTACGGCTATAAAATTATTCTTGAACATAAAGAGAAATACTTCTGAATTTACCCCAGCCACTTAGGGAAAACAAAGACAGGCCACGTTACCCACTAAGTATTTAAAAACAGCCAATAAATTAACGGAAACCAAAGAAACTCTCAAAGCTATTAGTTACATTTTAATCTATATGGTATTTTATAAATACATGGGATCTAAGGGCTAGAAAGAGCCATTAGATCATATAGTTTTATTTCCTGAGCTCAATGATCTATGTTTGATGAAAGCCTATATTCCAGGCAGACTTCCAGACAATGCTTTGGATACATTAAGTAGTGGGGAATCTGCCACTTCCCTTGGTAGTTAGTGTCACTGTAAAAGCGTGTACCTTAGTACTAATACGAATTTGTCTGTCTTCTTCAGCTTGTGGCCGTTGATTCTCTTTATGCTTTCTTTACTAGATGGGAAAGCATTTCATTGCACAGGACTTTTTCTCTGGAAGGGTAATTATACAACTGTAATAAATTGTACCCTCTCTGTTTTTCCAATATCCTTTCAAAAGGAGAGACACAAAAACAGTTTGCAGTGATTCAGCATCACTTTGGTGAAGCTGTTTTCAGAAGTAAAGTAGACTCCTGACTCCTTTAGGTTCTCCCTGTGTACACAACCCAACACACACACACACACATGTATACACAGAGAGGCACATTTATGTGCTGTTTACCATTGTATTTTACTGGTAGTTCATATTTGGTTGTTTCTCAACCCAGACCCCAAGATACTTCTCAGAATCATTCCTCAGTAGAATATGATGCCTCATTCTGGAGGTTAACTTCCATGTCTTACTCCTAACAACAGTATACAGCTTTGCATTGTGCCACTTTAAAGGAAATTTGGTAACAAAGTATTTATAGAATTTTACAGGATTGGACATGAAATGCTCATTCCCAAAGAACCTCCCAGAACAGCTCTCATGTAAAAGCTGTTCCTTATTGAAACTACCTCTTGAGAAATATCACTTATTGTGTCACATTTGTAATATGTTTTTATTTGCTATGTTGTATAACATGAGGACAATGCTAATTATTTTGCAACTACATTGTCTTCAAACTTTATTTTAAAAGGCTTTCTCTATTTTTTCAAGATGATACTTGTTGAATATGAAGACGGGAAAGGGAGGCCACAGTCCAAGGAGACTTCTTCAGTGGCGCACCTCGAAGGCAAACAGGACTTATCAGGCTCTTCCAGCCGTCTGGCATGCGTGTGGATTCAGAGCATACCTACTCCAATGCAATCAGTTTCAAAATTAGTGGTGATAAATGCACTGTGACACAATTAAGGTGTGTCAGATCCTTTCTTTCTGTCAGCATACAGCAGTGTTCCACACTCAGTCCCAAGATATGACTACTCCTCTATCTTTTTAAACGTTTTTTAAAAAACAGTTTCGTGTGAGATCTCCATTCAAACCTATTTGGATGTAAAAGCTGTAAATATTTTATTGAGAAAAAAATACACAACAAAGCCCACCAAATTCAGAGCATTTTAACGTCTGTTTTTTGAAGTGACATACCTTAAAACAAAAGACTTGGCCACCTTGTTGCATATACAAAAGTAAATGTTCTATTTTTAACCAGTGAATTCAACATTTGAGTTGAACTTCTTTCTAAGGCATATTTAAGGCTGAAAGTACTCCACCCTCTAAAAGTTCATAGCAGTGGAGGTTGTTCACGACCAATATTCAAGAGAGCAGTAAGAAGATAAATAGACTGTTAAGAAAATGGTGTCCCTTGTTGTATTCAATACTAAAGTAGTTTCTCGAAGAACAAGAAGTTCTCTCTCACACCTTTCCTTGACCAAATGAAAAAAAGATGGTAGAAACAATCCAGTTTAAGACTAAGAAATTGGTCTGGAAAACAATGGGTATTGAAAAGCAGGGAAATCCTGGTCTGTCAAATAGATGGGCTGAATAATGTAACATTTACATGTTGAGGTTCAAATTCTCTTTAATTTTGCAACAATGTGAATCAGTAAAAAAACCCGTGAGATCAGTAGAGTAACTCTAGGTGCATATATGTATAATGGAGAGTGGAATTTTGATTCAGCCATGGCTGGAGTAAAGTAAATATTATCCTCCTGCCAGATTTGCCAGCATGACAGAATAACAAAATTAATAAATAATAAATCTCAGACAATATTCTCTTTAAGATAAAAATGAGAATAAGGAGTGAAACAGTGTGTGAAAATAACTGCCTCATTCATCTTAGGTTGATCTATAAGCCGTGGCATTTACTGATCTCTACCACACTGTGCATTCTCAAAGACAAAAGCAGGTAGTCAAATACATTGCAACTCTCCTTTTTTTTCTTTCCAGATTTGTTTGGGTTATTTTCCCCTGCTCAGAGAAACATGGGAGTAGAAATGTTCTGTCTGCATTATGATACTGATGCCTTTCACAGGACAAGAAAAGGAAATTTTCTTGATCATCCGTTTTCTGATTTCTGAGCCATTTCCCATCCTACTAAATTGCTTAATACTCCCTGTAGCTGGACCTGTGACCTGGAATCTTTATGCAAGATTAATGGGAAAGCAAATGGGAATTAGTATCTGGGCGGGTTGCTGCACAGCTCTTGCTTTTATCTAGCACTCCACCTGTTTTTTTTTTTTTACAATTATGCTTTCATTAGTTTCTGAAGCCAGCGATCCTAAAAGACCTTCCCATTTCTTCTATCTTCCCTCCCCCTCATCCTCAATTCTTTCCATCTCCTATCCCAAAATTATCAAACTCACTCTGCTTGTAACTGACATGCTGACAGGAAATTATTACACGTCATTACACTTCTTAAAACACAATTTACCCAGCCTTTGCAAATTATTCTTCAGCAAGTGTGAGGGGGTAATGGAAACTGTCTATTCCACTTACAGTTGTCACTCATGCTTTCTCCTGTGCAATGAACAATTTACGTTTTCTCTCTCTCCAAAAAAGGGCTGTGCTCGAAATATGTGAAAGCAACTTATCACAGAATAGGAAAATAAACCTCCTGTTCAAGTTCCCTTACTCTGCCTTATTACAGAGCGGATCCATTTTCTATCGTAACCTCATTAGTCCTCATGCAAGCACAGTACAGGCTGATGTTTATTTAGTAGGAGCAGACCTCCTTCTGACTTCTGCCCTGCCAATTGCACTTGACACTGCTGTAAAAGAAAAGCGATCTTGTGTGACTGTAGTACCCAAAACTGATAATCCACAGTCATAATAGTCCTATTCCTTGTCTGACACTTTTATTCTTCTTCACAGATAACTACTGCAAAACGGTGTCTGCAGTATCTTTTTTTTTCCCCTGTTGCTGCATCTTGGTTTTGGTTTGCACTTCTTTGTCTTTTGCTTTGTCTTATATAAATTCAAACTACCAAATCTGAAAGTGAATGGGTTTTGCTTATTTAAAAGACTTGGAAACAACAACAACAACAACAAAAATTGTGACGCGCTCTCCCCCTCAACTTGATCATATTGATTAGCTTTCAGGCATTCCTCTGTCAGGCTCATTCTGCCTCAATGGGAGAAGGATGATGAATTGTCTGACTACTAGAGGCGGGGAGAAAGAAATGCTAAGCCTGGGTCTGGGAATTGGCTAAGTACTTCTGCGGAGCCTCAGCCTCTCAATTGCTCTCAGCAGCTTGGCCTCCTTGATTTATAAACTGGAGTGGTGATTAATGATCTTTTAAGTGGACAAGGCAGGCCAAATCTACACAAATCGGGCCACTCAAACATGACTACTACTTGTAGGAGAAGAATAACAGCCTTTACATAAAGGTAATTGAGACTGCTTCAGAGGATCTGGTAGTCTGCTTTAGCAGAAATAAATCAGCCACACAGGCCATCTATTTTTGAAACCAGTCTTTCTCATCAAAGCTCCTCAGGTCAGCACGTGGAGTTGAGAATGTGGTGGGTTAGCAGCTGTACTTCAGGTCAGAAACAAGGCAGATTGAGGTCCCTGTGCTCAGAGAGGAAACAGCATCCACCTGGGCATCCTGTTGCAGCTTCTTAGCATCAGCGTTGAGCTTGATCCTACCTTTGTCTCTGCCTCCGTGTCGGACAGCTGGGGCCTGCCCTGCGGGTTAGAGGCTAGATTCGTTTCCCTTTCAGATTTGTCCCGTACCTGTCTCGCTGCAGCCTTCACCGGGGCTGCCTGTGACTGTCTGTCACTGTGTACTTCCTTCAACGGCTTGTGGCCATATCTGCTGCGCTTCATGGCGGAATCTGGCTTCCTGCTTCCTCGGGGGTGATAAGCTCAAAATGTTTTAACCACGGCTCAAAAGCTGGGAGCCTCAGCTCCTCCTGGATGCCCAGAGGTGAATAATTTAAACAGACAGAAACACTGACAGTAAGTGCTCAGCGCACAGCAGCTCTGTGTGAGCCATCCTTTTCCTCCAAAATTTGGCTTCTCAGGCAGGTAGGTAGTTTGCCCATCCTTAGGGCCACCCCTGCAGACAAGTGGTCTCCCTTAAAGGGGCTAGCGAATTTGAAAGCCACTGTGGTGTCTGCAGCCCAAGACAAAAGTCTTTTCATACGCTGCTTGTACGAGAACAGAGATCATGGGCCATAATGAATATTTATCAAGAAAATTATACCTGGAGTCAGGAAAGCTGACAAGCAGTAAATAAAGGGGGCGGCTAGAGCAATTGAGCAGCGTGTGGCAGCAGGATCAATAGCAGAAAGGTAACTTGTGGTCAGAAAGGAGCACAAGCTCTTCCCCAGAGGGAGATTCCAAAACAGTTTCAATCTGGTGTCCCCTCCGGGGAAAACTCCCCTCTATCTGAGAGGGGGGGAATCACAAGTCTATTTTCTGAAACTCAGTTATAACAGAGAGCCGTTTGCTGCGAGGTCGGTAATATCTTTTCCACTAGCCTTCCCCAAGCAGAGGAGTTGCAACTAAAGTAATGAATTATCCCCAGACTCAGGCTATCTATGGATAACAAACATCATTAGTCTGTTTCCATGAGTGCTGTGGCTGTGGGCTTCTACAAAACCTAACTCCAAATTGCAGTTTCTCACAAAGGGACTGGAGAGGTTAAAAACCGCAATACTACAAAATCCTCTCTAGAGGAACTTTTCTGTCTTGCCATTACTAAAATGTTGCTTTTAATAGAAGGGGTGTGGGAATCACAAGACTCGCAGCTCTGCACCCTCTTATCTCCTTGAAGGTGACTTCCCTGCTTTGAGGTATTTCAGTTTGTTCCTATAAAAATTGTATAGAACAATATCCAACTCTTAGAGGTATTGTTGAGACCTCTGAAGACCATCACATGCAAGAGCACAGGATTATATACACACATATACATATACACACATGTATACACACATACACATTCTCAGACGCTCAAAGTATCTCTGACATACTTGGACTTGTTCTTCTCACAGCAACTGCTTTGAGGTTAGTGACATAGGCATTATTTTTAACGTTAGCTTTTTTAAAAAATTGAATTACTATTAGTATTACAGTTATTATTTTAAGACTGTAAGAGGACAATAGGATGTGAAAGATAATTCAGTGCAGTGATCTCGTGCACTGGAAACTTTTATGTCTCATTCATCCTTTCTCTGAAGCCTATTCTGCTGTGAATGGAAATAGAAATTTCTGATGGAGAGAGTAAAAGTTATTAGAGATGCATTCAATGTTTCTTTTGTTCTGCAGTCTTCACATCAGTATATTATGATTTACGCATAAATATTTTCTTTTAATTTCTATGTGAAAAACCTCTTAAGGAGGTTTCTGCTAATAATATCCTGCTAATATTTTGTATCCCGTGGCACACTCAACCCTATGTGCCAAGCATATAGATTTTTGATAAGCCATTAATGTTTTGAACTGTACTTATGTTTCTGGTCAGGTTCTTTTTATCTTTGAAATTATCCTTTTCATATAACCAGCCATTTTCAAAGTTTCTTTGTAAAAAACCAGTAACCAACTCATGTGCAATTCTCATATGCAATCAGTAGCAAAGCTTTGTGTAAAATCCTAATGTAGATGTCCCGTTCCAGTGCATCGAGCTAGATCTTAAAATAAAACTAGAACATACATCTCTGTGTGTTGGGGTATATGTTGGTGTGGAACTTGAAGATAATTGTTCTTTCAGTCATTGACTAATTGCTCCATGTGGGGGTCATACATGCCAGAAGAAACTTCCATTGTTGCCACAAGTTTCAGGACTTGTTTGGAGCTTGTTTGCAGTGGTAGTAACTTCTGTATGCAAAGGAATTATTTCACTCTTCCATGCCTGAAAAGCTCATCTGTATTCTCCCCAGAGATCAAACACCTTGCAACTAGAAGCACATGGAACATCGACAAGTTAGTTTTACTCCACATCTGAATTGGATGTTGATGTGAAACTAAAACTTCGATGACAGCCATGACAGACAAGCCTTCATCAGTGACGCTTTGTCTTCCAGCCTGTTGCATAGCCTGTTAGAAGGACTCTTCTGACTTGATACTGACTGGAGAAAAATCTGTTCCTGAGCTGAGAAGAGAATGGAGCATCCTATGGCAAGACTTTTGTACAAAGAAAAGGGATAACTCTGACCTCCAAATGGTTTATGGAAATATGTTCTGACCTCTGATGCTGGCTGGACATTGTTCACAGAACAGCTCTCACTGGAAAGTGAAGCCCTATTACCTGCTCCTTCTTTGAGGGGTGGAGAAGGAAAATCCACTTTTTGTAACACTCCTGCCTTATTTTGTCCAGTCATTTTTTACCCCATTCTCATTTTCTTAGAAGTTGCTGCAGCATGGAGACAGAACTCTCTCTACTGCTGAAAGGAGATGTGTGGCTGCCTTAGCCACTCGTGCAGCTCCTTGTGCAATGCAGCCAAGGAAGGCTTAGGATGAGCTGGGCCCTGCAACGTGAACCTCTTTTGCCTGGGCTCTCTGCAGAGGCAGAGTGCCACCGGTTCAGTGCTGTCCTGTTCTCTTCAGGCTTCTTCAGGCACAACATTGGGTGCAGAGTTGAAGTTGTTGCAGAGCAGTTACGGCTGGTTTGTGCCTGTTGTATGTTTAGCATCTGGCCAGAGTCATGACAAGCAGGCACTGCTCTGAGTGGTTCCATCTTCGGGAAGGGACTGGCTGTTCAGCTGCTGAGGAGTATGATGACACTGTAGGCATCTTTGTATGGTTTTCTTATGGAAATTGTGAGGAAGGAGAAATTTTAGGCAAATTGTTTATTGCCATTAATTATGTGGATAAGCACAGTCAATTCTTTCTTTAACAGCTGCTTCAGAAAGAGGAAAAGCAACATTTTTCTCCTACTTACCTTAAAATTACATGTGCGTGTGTGCATGTGTGTATGTAGGTGTGAAGACGTATATTAAGTATGATAGAATGCTCTTAGTTGAATTTTTAGAGATTATAAATAATGTTTTTCTTCATCAAACAATTTGCAGGCTGTGGGAGGTAGTTGTTTTGAAACTCTTCATGGCAACATAATCATTGAGATGGAAGAGGATGGTTCCTTGGATATAAAGACCTGTTTTGTGTTCAGTACATACAAGTAGAAGATTGCCACAGCCACTAGTAAGTGGTGGTCAGAAAAAAGACAAAAAACCCAAAGCAGAATAAAAATAACCCCACCCCAAAATGAAACAAAACAAAATCCCAAACTGTATCATAGAGGATAAAGTATTGAGTGATGAGGTAGATATTTTTACTGCTGATAAGAACTGTCAAAGGAAGTAGCAGACAACCCTTCTCTGGCTGCCTTTCTAGAAGCTATGTATTAACTAAATCAACCTGTTATGTTAATGCAAGTGATAGAATGCAATAGCCTTTCATAGAATCACAGAATCATTAAGGTTGGAAGAGACCTCAAGGATCATCTAGTCCAACTGTCCCCCCACCACCTATTACCTACTAAACCATGTTCTTAACTACCACATCCGACTTTCATACAAAGGAAGACGAGACATTCCGTGTTCGATGACTGTCTGTGCGGAGACCACAGGACTGAATGTTAGCCATTTGGCCCTAAAGCCTGTGCACTCTCTAAGGCCCGTTGGAGGGCTTCCGGAGGAGAACTGCTGGGAGACCATAATGCATCAATGAACTCTGTCATTGATTGTCATGGTATTTCCTGCTAAATGCTATTCCCAAAGCAGCTATGCATTTGATTTCCACCTGTAGTGCCATGTAGTTTGTTACTGTTTTCATGAGTTTTATCTGAGTGGTTTGAATTCAGTCAAGGGTCAGTATTAAAACCGCCACACTTCCATTCTTTTAAATTCTAGTCCATCCCTAAATTCTTTTCGACAGCCTTCACCTGGGAGTTAAAAAGAATGTAAGTCTGTGAATGTTGACCTGTTCATTCAGATTCTTGAGTTTCATGCCAAAATCTAGCTTCCTGTGTTGCAGTCTAATTCCAAAAATGGTAGAAGCAGAATGCATTACAATGCTGATTTTTTTTTTTACGTAACCAATTCCCACTATCAGTCCTGTCCTTTCCCCACAACAGCTGTCCGGTTGTCTTTCTCTTTCTTTCACAGCATTTTCAATCTTTATAAATACAGGGCCACTACTGTGCCTTGAAAGGCGAATCAGCACATACAAGAGCTCTAACTGTATTTTATGGCACAAAATCCAATGATTTGATACAACTGGCTTCTAGTTTTTTGCAACCATTTATTAAGATTCCACATCTGCCCACAGACAGAATATGCTTAGAAGAACTGCTACACTGTCATGGCAAAAGTTTATTTTGCTATGGGTTGTTTCATCTCCAACCAGTTGCAATATTGATTTTTCTCAGTGGATTAATTATCAGTGGCAGTTTCAGTCTTCCTTGCAATGGGTGGAAGGAAAAATGATGTTTTTATTTCAAGGAGGTCTATTGACAATTGTGCCTGGGCTTCCCTTGGGTCCTAAAGTCAATGAAGTTAGAAGACCCATGTCATGACAGTACTGTGCATGAAATTATTTATTTTATCTGTATAGGTAGTATCATGTGCATGCCATGATGACTGTTTAATCTGGAAAAAATCCTCAAAAAACAACTGGTTCATATGGTTTTCATATGATATTGTAATTGTAAAAGCAACACTGAAATTGGTCAAATATCAAATGATAGAATAATATATGAAAAGTAGCAGGAGTTATGCCTAGTAACAACAAATGTATCAAAATTTTTAGTTTGAATAGACAAGCTGCATTTCTCTGTAACAGAACATTTCCAGTTAAAAGCACTGTGCAGAGTTTAGAAGGAAAATCCAAGCTTGTGTTGTTGCCAAAAAGCTTTTTGCATATGTGTATAAAACGTTAGGGATCAGTAAAACCCAAAGCCATAATGGATTAAATTCTGGATTTCATTGCTTTCTTTCCTGCCAACCCCTCAAAATATACATATATAATACACATCAGCATACCTAAGTATTGATAAAACATGTATCATTCTCTCTGTATATATGTGTATGTATATAATGTTTTAACTTTGATGGTATTGTCAGAATGCGTGGAGTATGTATGGGCTATATACTCAACATTAATTTGAAAAATAGAATTAAAATATTAATGTGATTAAATTATTTATTAAAGTTTGTGGTTTGGTTGTTTTTTTTTGTTTTTTTTTTTTTTTTTCCTTCAGATCTTAATTCATAAAAGGGAAAAGACTGCAAAGAAAAACTGAAGGATATTGTGGGTATTCTTTTCATTGCATTGTTGTGTCTTCAAATATGCTTTCAGCTACTCTACAAATTTCCACTGCAGCATATAAGATTGATGATGCAAATTTCCACAAAATAATGTAAGATTATATAGTTGGGATACATGATCCAAAATGTTGCAAAGAAAATGATATAGCCTGTATTCAATATCTGATTCTTTTAAACTGGAGACCACTTATTTTACTGAGATTATGTTACAGCCATGTAGACTAATTGGTTTGCATATCTGGAACATACTCCATCAGTTTTGTTACTTTCAAGACATAGGCTGATTTTGTAGGAGTGCAACTGAGAAAGATATATTTATTCACAGAAGAGCTAATTTGATAAAGAATCAAGCATGAATACAAAACTCAGTGATAACATTCACAGCAACGCTGTTGAATTTATTCTGTAAATTTGAAAAGCTTGCAAAATGTTTCCCTCAGCCATTTGGTACCTCAGCCTTCTGCAGAGGTAAACAAAGAAGGAAAACATTTTTAAAATATCTTCCTTATCTCCAGCACTTTACAAGATGATTATTTCTCTAATCACCACAGCCCAAGGCACCACAAAAGCCTGGGAAGACAGCTCATAAGGCTGGAAAATAGACCCCCTTATAAATAGAATGGAAACTGGACTGGTGGGCAGGTAGTGACAGTGACTTCTGTGGATTTTTAATAAACTGACCTTATTCTGCATCCTCCTGTCCCTTTTCCAGTCTGAGACTTTGGATTCATTAACTAGAGCTCAGCTATACTGGAGTTACAAAGTTGTTCCATTGCAAGCCTCATTTTCCCATATAGCACGGTCACTAATGTCCAACAGCTGTGTAAGTAGTCATATAGTTCTACTTATGTTCAACACAAACATAATGAGGTAATTTGTTAAGAATTGGGCTATAGCGGAAGCTCCAAGCAGATGTTTTTTTAAAAAAAACCTAGATGTGAAATATTCTTACACTTCAGAGGAATCCATTTCTTGTTCTCTAACCAGATGCGCTGAATATTTGGAGAAGTGGTAGAACACCAACTAAGAAGTGAGCTTCACTTCTAGCAATGTTTTGCGTAAGGGAGCTAATGACGTTGTTTCTTCATCATCCCAACTCCAATGAAAAAAATAGGTTGCTGAAAACTAAAACAAACAGAAAGTGTCTGTTTTTCGAAAATATTCTTTGAAGACTGTAAGTAACATTTCAACTGATCTAAAAATTGAAAGATTTGGACAGTGGAAAGCACAAAATTATATTTTCCATGTGCACATGTCTTTTTACAATAAATTAAAGGACAAATACTAATAATTTAATAAAAGTATGTATTGCAAAAAAGGATGGAAAGCCACATGAGAAAGTTAACATCGGTATGTTGTAGCAAACAAAAAAAAACCAAAGAAACCACAATAAAGTTAAAAATTAGTGAAGCAGATGTGCTTTCTCATGCTTGACCATGTCAGGACCACAGCAGTGCTAAGATTGGCTTAAGCCATCACAGATGAAACACATCAGGAATGCCTCAAAAACCTGTAGTGCGCATGTTCATTTAGACGGTAACATTCAGCATCCTGTTCCTTCCCTTGCAATTAAAATACCTGATTTGGAAATTAATCACATATATTTACCACAGAAGTGGTTCAAAAAGAGGCTTCTTTCAGCTCTAAACACAATCCACATGGCCACATGTGCTTGCTTGCTGTGCTGGCTGGAGAACAAAAATGTAGAGTTCCGGCATTGTCACTTCTCTCTCTTTATTACGGGCATATCCTTTATCCTTGAAAGCCAGGATATAGATGCCTTTGGGATCTTTTATTTTGTTATTTATAAACTTATTTTCAGATAAGCCTCAATAATTATTTTCAGATAAGGTTCCCAGAAGTCATCACTCACTGTTCAGTCCTGAGGAAGCTATGTGGAGCTTATAATTTTTAGACTTTCATACTGGAATTAGTCACTTTCATATGTAGTGGCAAACACATAAATGTTCAAGATATAAAAACATAGAGTTACTCTCCAAAGTACCAGCATAAAAGGGAAGAAAGAAAACAAATTACATTTTTTCCTGTTGGAGAAACATGTAGATTGACTACTGTCAACATAGTTTTATATAGACATAGAAGTTTGCTTGGAAATGAAGTATACATTGGCTACACAAGGAGGCATAGGTAGGTATACAAATTGCAACTCAGAAGCATAGCAAAATAGTGGAAGGAAACTGAAAAATATGTATTAAAGCAAACTCAGGCTGGTACCTAGACCTCTGATCCTAAGATTTTGTGGACAAATTCTTTTGTCAAAACCAATAAAACACAGTTTTAATGTGATGATCCAAGATTTAAAAAGACAAAGAAAGGGAGATTTTTCCAGTTATATTAATGAAATTATATAAATATATATAAATTATTAGTCTGGAACTTGAGCTACATTGTAATTACAGTATAATTACGCTGTAGTTATGCAGTTGTATCACAAAATTCAACACTTCAATACAAACTTCTGATATTTGAATGCCTGAAAGAGGCAGTGCAAAAAAGTGTGAGTCCACTACTGGTTTAAAAACTTGGAAACAAAGGTGCCTGCAAACACACGCTGTATAAATGCATAAACATATCTTCCAAAGTTGCAATGATTTAAAAGCAAAACGTCTAGATGTTTCTCAATATTCCAGCAAAAAGAGATGGAATGAAGGACATGTACCAACATTTTCGAACATCTACACTCCCTCTGGAGATAACATTGAGGGGCAGACACACTGAAATTGTGGGATAAATCTTAGATGTTGGTGGGTGCACATGGATCATGGTGGAACCCTTTCGTGTCTTCTCTCCTTCCTTCCCCTTCCTTTGCCTACCTTTCCCTTCTCCTATTCATTCCACTATCCCTTCCCCTATCTCTTCCTCTTCCACTATCCATTCCCTTCTTTTATTCTTTCTTCTTCCCTTCCCTTCCCTTCCCTTCCCTTCCCTTCCCTTCCCTTCCCTTCCCGTCCTGTCCCATCCCGTCCCTCAGCATTAGTCATGTTTGTTGAATTTAGCTGGTGAGTTGGGATTTTTGCAAAGGGCCATATGATGCATCCTGACCCCAAGTTTGCAAGATGAATTCCCCTCCCCTAAAGTTCCTGTATATAAAGACCAATTATGCAGATGAGGAGAATTTCACCCAAAATAAATTGCATGTTCCATCTGATTATGGGTAATAGATTATTCCAGACCTATACTGTCCTCAGGTGGAATTGAAGGATCCTTTAAACATCAAGGAGTATATTCATAACCATTATCCTCTTAACCCTTTGATGTGAAAAGATTGCTATAAAATTTACTAAATTCATCTAAAATGGCTTTTGAATCTCCAATCACTTTGTTCTCTGCATTAATAATACTAGGACTAATCCTGCATGACTTGTGAGATTTAAGATGAGTAGCTAATAGCTTTTGAATCAAGGGTGCCTTTCAAAGGTACCTCTAAGCAGTATCTAAAACTGTGCGTATGCAATTTGTCTTATCCAAATTGGTGCATATTCAGAAAGCTATGTAACCTATATACAAACTGTATTTTCATTCAAGATGTCCGTAGACCATGATCTTCCTAACTTATATATGCAAATATAGTCTGAGGATTAACAGTGGATTTTTACACAGGGAACAGCAAAGAACTACGCATGACTTCTTACAGCTACTTCTGAAAATTTAGCTCTATTTATCCAACTAGCAACTGTGGGGCTTGATTGCTCTTAGTCTGATTTTGGATCCTAGGTATTGTTTGCTTTTCTCCCTGGTTCCAGGATATCGTCACCATGGCGTTAGATCAAGGCTGACACACTGAGACTAGTATTTTCTCCCTCTGTTCTCTACCCCTCACCATTTGGCTTTCAGGTGAAAAACCGAGTCAGAAACATGAGTCAGTGGGAGCAGCTGCAGACACAGGCAAAGCCTGAGCCTTTCTGTATTCAGAGACTTTTTACAGTCTCACCATCTTTGTGTCTCTCTACTTTGTCTGACTTTCTTCTTCCTTCATAGTCTCTGCATCCAATGTTTACCCTTACCTGGTTCTTTTGCCCTTCTCTCCTGTTTTAACTCCCTCAAATTCAATATTCCTCCCTCTTCCTTTATTGTTTTCATGTATCCCCACGTAATCTCCTAGTTTGTTCTTTGACCTTCCTCCCTCCATCTCCCAAAGATATAATGGAATATACATGCTATTTTTTGCGGCTTCAACTTGCCTATTTAGAGGATAAACCTCTCAGAACAAGGACTCTCTGCTACTCTTTATGCTCACTGTGCCTGGCACAAAAAGACCCCAAAGACAAGCTCATCCACAAATCTTATGTATGAAATCTTGACATTTTTTCCAGACTCACGTAATTTGAGCATTCAAATCAAATTTAGCAAATCAGCTAAAGACATTTTCATGAACAGAAACAAAACAAACTTCCAGAAAATTTTGTTTCAGCTTTCAAAAAGAACAAAATCACAACCTGTTCAAGGTAACCTAGTCTATGTGTGGATAGCATTGCAGGATGTGAAATTGTAAAGGTGTTTGTGAAACTGTAATTTAGGCACTTAAATGATTCAGCCTGTTTGCAAAATGGTTACTTCAGAAGTTGGTTATGCTGTCATCACCTTCAAGATCAAAGCCCTGTGTGTTGAGCTAGCCCTCTAAAAACATGGAATCAGGAGTGGCATCAGCACCAGTCTGATGCATCCTCTTTCCTCTTCTCTGACAATGCAAAGAACTGCCTAGTTTTGAGCAAAATGAAATGTCTGTTCTGTCTCCATCCTCAGAGAAAATAAGATCTTTCCAGACCTAAAATTATGAAATCTACTAAATATACATTTTTATTAAGCTACTATATTTTTGCTCCCTAAAATAGATCTTTCACTAGAATAATTCCTTTCTCCACAACCAAATAAAAATAAAATAATAAATAATGCAGTTGATGATAGTGTGCAGTATACTGTGCTGTGTTTTCTAACAACTCATGATTTCTCCTGAAAACATGTATTAGCTTTTACTCTTCTATACCTTTCATTGTCTCTGATTTACACCCTCCTTCAGTTTATAATTAACTGTGTCATGATCAGAGTATTTTGCATTAGGGTTTTGCAATTGCTTGTGTTGGTGTCAAATTCCCCAGGCCTACTGTTTTCTGAAAGAAGTAAGTAATGATACATTTTAATTAATGTTGATTTTATAAGATTTTAACTCTGCCTGATGGATACAAGCTAGAAATCAATCACTGTCTCTTAATTTTCAAATCAATCCAAGGATATATGAAATGAAACATCACAAAAGGCACTTACGTAGACGATATAAACTGATGAGAAGCTGTTTGATTTATTATACAACAGATAAGATCTGTATGATACAGCTTCCTGATGGTTTACAAGCCTATGAAATCTTATTAATGAATGTTATTCCTGAAGTCATAAAATTTCATATTCCAGTCTGTACTCTGTCATCAACCTATAATGCTAGATTTGGACTGATAAACTTAGTAATTATAAAGAAAATAATCCTTCTGTTGGTTTAATGAAGAGATGCTTGTTGGATGGAAGATATAAAAATGGAACTTAGTTCTGCCACAGCATATCCACAAGGGAGCAGCAAAACTGACCACTTGTTTCCTATTATCTTTCAACTTGAAACAGAGAAGGAAGACTTCACAGAGCCTTTTACATATCGTAATTTCAGATTTTACTTTGCAGGATATTGTGTTCTGTAGGAGATACACACACTCATATATGTATATATTTGAATTTCTTTATTCAAATTTATTTCTTTATTTCTGGAAATTACTTTAGTCTGTGAACTTTTGTTGCTTTCCTAGTAAGCTAGGTTTGCATAAATGGTGACAATTCAGGATAGGAGCTGAGAAGCATAGGGACATCAGGCAGCACTGCATTGATAAAAATTACTCAGAAAAAAACCAGCACCGTTTGCATGCTCAGTTACCTCTTTCAGCTGAGAGACACTAACAACTTGCTGAGGGACAGGGATGCTCAAGCTACCCATCAGCTGCAGCTGATATGTTCAGTGACTCAGTCGAAGCATCCCTTGGCAATGTCAGAGGACCTTGGCCCTTTTAACAGCTTATCTGGCCATAATTGTTCATTATAAATATTAGCTTTTTTTTATAAAGATACTCCTCTTATTTTTAATATTTTTCATTTTCAAGATCAAATCAGAGTAATGGAGTTAGGCTTGTGTTTCCACAGTAAGTCCCATTTAAAGAAAGCGTTTCAGCATGTGTTTAAATTTAACCCTATTGAAAACAACACATATGCATGTTTTTAACATTAATATAAAAATATCCCAACAAGAATAATTTACTGAGTGGGAGCTTTAATCTCTACCGGGTATTTGGTAGAGCTCAAAACAGGATGAACATGTGGCACTTTTATTTTGCATAAAAAATTTGCATAATAAAGGATAAACTGACAAAAGAAGTGACTTTAAAAAAATGGAGTAGCCAAATAATTGAAATTTATCCTTAATGGGCAGAGGCGAGTAAGTGTACATGAAAGGCCTTTTGGGATTCCTGTAATAAACAAGGACCACATGAAAAGTCAGCTGATGTTTTGGTTATTTTTTACCCGATATTTCTATGAATCCATCCACATGCATTTGTAAACTGTATTTGTCTTTCTATGAAGCAATTAGAAAGCTTTCAAAGTGAAAAAGAAAGTACTTTATCAATTAACTATCATTTTCCACTTCCTTATTTATGATCCTGTGGCTACTAAGCATCAATAATTTCTGCTTTGCTACGATGCTGCCAGGAAGATTGATTGTGCGTGTCACCTTGATATGAGAAGATTTAAATGGAAAACATATCCTCGCAACACCACCAAATTCACTTTTGCAAAAAGGAGGAACTCAATTATATTCTTTAAAATACAAGTTTTTAGATGCATCACATGTCTGTTCAGGTGAAAGCTCTGAATTTTCCTTCAGCATTTTCATGACATCGTTGTAATACTTGTGACTATGCAAACAGCGAGCACCACACTAAAAAATATATTATTGTTGTTGTTAAAAGTCAAGCGCTCAGAAAATAGGAAGTGCCAAGATCAAGGTTGCACAGATAAATTTAAATCATCTGCCTGTGCATATAAATCGTGATACAGTTAATTAGATGATCACTACAGGATTGCATAAATACAGTAGGCCTTTGCTTCATTCAGTGGACGGAGTAGATGGTGTTAAGGGAACTTATCAACAACTGCTTTTCAGATTTGTTCCAGACTCGCCTCCAAAAGAACCCATCCCCATTCTGATGAGCAAGGTGCCTACGTACTTGTGTCTAACACTTCAGGCACTCAGTTTTCACATGTCTGCGGAGATACTTTAGCCCTCTACTCAGCACTGGTACTTTCACAGTCTGGCATTTGCAGAAGTGTTCAGACTTTGGTGCTGCTGAGAGCCCTGTTCAAGCTTGAAACAGGATTCTTGGGTTATTTAAGGAGACAGCTCTTTGACCAGTGGGGTGCCGTCCTTCAGGTGTGCTCAGGGCACATTGAAAAGAAAGGACTGACACAGCTTCGAGCAGGTTGCCTGCTCCACTGACTTGTGATGTTGAAGCCTAACAACAAATGCCTGCTTCAGGAAGGATGTGAGCCTCAGTTTCTAAGACAGTGCCCTGTGGAAGCCTCCTATTCCTCTTCTGGCCCAGCAAATATTTCTTTTATACCAAAATGTGCAGAAAAGACTAAGGAAGCCAGGGCTGAGGGGTACTCAAAACATGTGAGTTCACATCCCTGCCACAAATTGATGAAAGCATAGAGAATTTGAGAACGCAGTTCCTGTATCCCAACAGAGCACCTCAATCAGGATTATGGGGTATTTTGGCTTTGTGCCATCTCTGCAGTATAATTGCAGGTGGAAGAGGCCTGAGCTGGTGAAGTAGATGTCGGTCTTCAGTGTCTCACAACTGGCTGGCACTGACACTTCCCTGAGTAAATACTTTCTGGAAATGTCTTTGTCAGGCTTCTCACTCACCTGTGTGTATAGGGGAAGATACCAAACATGGGGCTGAGGATTCTTTTGCAGAGAACTTGCAAAACCATGGTGTCTTGCAGGATCTGATCTATTAGTCGTCTTAGATTCCTCAATGTATCATTATCTTCATGTGCTACCCTGCATTTTCACAGCTATTGTCGGTGCTTCACAAATCATAGAATCATAGATACATGAGTGAATTTGTTGTTACACTTCTTGGAGGAGTAATTTCCAAATAGAGAATTGGGGCACAGAGAGATGAAGATGACAGGTTCTTAGCAGTGTCAGGTTCCCCACACTCTGCTGCAGAGGGCTACTTGCAGGAGCCCAAGGAAAGCTGAAGAAAGATCTGCAAAGCCTTAGGTTCCCATCTCAGCACTGGAAGGGACTTTTAATGAAGGGGTGACTACATGAGGAGCAAGGCAGAGAGCCTGCAGCACGCTCCTGCCAGCCTGCCTGCTGCAGTTCAGTTACAACCCAGAACAGAAGTACTCTGTGTCTCAACCTCTTCTCATATCATTGTAAGACTGGAAAGAAAAGAAGAACCTAAGAATGAGCCACTGGTATTTAGGTTATCCTGTCTTAATAGACATGTAACACACACCACAAGTTGTCCTAGGGGCTTGTGGGGACGAAAGGATTTAACATTTTTGGGATGAGGAACAAAGTTTGGAGGAAGCTACATATAGGATCATATTAAATCACAAATGGAGATTGTGGTTAATTGTACAGTGAATGTTTTGTTTTCACACAGAATACATTTTATGATCATATATTGTTCAGTATGATCCTACTATACAGTACTATTTTATAGCAGCGTAAATCATATTAATTCCTTACCCTGGAGACACAATGCACTGTGCAGCATTACTCATATAAGGATGTCTGTTATTGACAATTATATTCTTTACCTTCCTGGGAAATTAACCTAAACAAAAGCTTTCTACCTGTTTTAGCATCCTTCCCTCTCCTTCTCTTTTCCTTCAGCCTTTCTCCTATCTTTCTGCCCCAAATACATAAAAAGGTCATATGCTTTTTTTTTTTACCTCAAAATGAATGAATCTTGGTACAATGTAATCCTGAATCTAGAATCTTGACCCTGTTGTTTTATGAGATCTGAGGCCTCCTTTCAGGTCTGGTTTTCTACTGACTTCTTTGACACGCTTCACTAGACCTAATAGCTCCCTATTACCAGTTACAATTTAGCATCTGAGCCAGGAGCTGGAGGAAAAAGGGAAAAAGGAGTGTAAATTATACGGAGTTGCGGTGAACAAAGGTTTTATTTCTCCTGAGCACAACCCTTTGATAGGAAAACGGGGGAGACAAATGTGTTGCTAATTTAATTAAGTAGTATGAGATGGCAGGGTCCACAGATGCCATTTAGGACTGGATTAATCAAGAGCAGGTGATGAAAATGAATAGTCACACATAATGTTAGCATTTTTAACAATCCGACACAGTCTAATGGAATCAAGTGCTATTTAACAACAGGGCTCAGTTTTGCTTGCTAATCCAAATTTATCTACACTTTTGCCCTGCACATTCATGTGGATCAAGAACTCTGTTCCCTCTGATTTCCATTAATTTTCTGGGGCATTTTTAGTTATTTAACATTTTGCACAACACATTCACGTCCCCTTGTACTGCACATGGAAAGAAGCGTGGTGCTGTGGAAGCATTGTATTCTAGGTGCTGAGCAAGTTTAACGTGGAGCAGGTAAACACCTTTAGACAGCTGAGAGGTCATACCTACCAGTATGAAGCCTTTCTTTTCCCCCATGCATTCCTCTCTAAAAATACAGAAAAGGTTCTGGTCAGTTGTTTTCTTACAGAATCAAAGCCTGAAAATATTTTAATTTATAAATTTTGTGGCTACCTGCAGCTATTTAACACAACTCTTCCAGCGCGCCTCTATCTTTACTGGCAACAGCTGAAGAACGGAAATTAGTAAAACCTTCAGCCTGTTCTCTGGTGAAAGAGTTGCTAGACGAAGATTGAAACCTCTGTCAGACTGGAAACAAATTTAACTGCATATGAAGTCACACTTTCCCAATAAACAATTTTCAGCTAGAATAAATTTTGTCCCTGTAATTTCACTGTTTGCAGAGGGCTAGAACGTGCTGTGGGAGCTCAGAGCTGTGTCTAGTTGTGGTCTTAGACCTGCGAACAGGCTGTGACCTCAACAGACACGTTAACTTTATAGAGCAGTGGGCATATAGCTTGTTCCTCCACTCCTCTGACAGCCTTTGACACAGAGGAGAGTGTGTAGGGAAGTGGTATGACATCTGTTTCTCATCCAGTTGTGAAGAGAGGGGTGTAAAGACTCTGTCACCTATGCTAGGGCCCTGAAAGCTTTATAACCTATTACTTCTTTATGTGGTGCCATAAAAGCAAACCAAATCCTGTCCAACTTGAGACTGACAGAGCATTCTGCAGCATTGCTGGTTTTCAAAGTCTGAGCTCTCTTTACCCTTTTAATAGATGGATTTATTGCACTTCATCAGAGTGCAATTTCCCATTAGTTGTTATCAGGACTGAGGGGAGCTTCTTTATGTCACAGGGAGGGAGAACTATTCCATCAGGTGCTATACATTTTGTTGCATTTACAGAGCCTTGCCAAAATTGTTTTCTAAACCTTATGAAAATCAATTACAAACAGACATGTCTCATTTGCCATCTTTCTGCAATCCCTGAAGTCTCTTTAGAAGAGACACTTCTGTGTGCCATCAAAATATCTGTGGTTTTAACTACCTCTGAGGATTAACAAAGCCAATACAAGAAATCCACAGATACATATGTGTTTCTTTCCAGTGAGCATCCCCAGGATGACCTACCTAGTTCTGCATAGTGGTCTTTGGCTCTCTGTTTTTTCAGGCGAACACTTTATTTGTCAAAGTACTCCTACCAGAGAGGAGAGACTATCATGTGGGAGAAAAAAATACACAGCCTCAAAGAAAATGAACCCTAAAACACAAACAATGGAACCCAAAACTAGTTCGTGTTTATATGAATGTGTTTTTATACAAAAATCCCTCCAGAATCACAATAAGTTTCAGGTTTTTTTACTATTTGTTTCTGAAAATAACACTGTGAGACTTGAAATCTCGGTAAAAGTGCTGTGTGGCATTTAGTAATAGTGGATCAAGGGTGTTCATACCCAGCTCCTTGTCTTTCCCTTGCATGGTGGTAAATGCACTACAGCCCTCAGCTGATTAAAACTCATCACTTGGGGTAATCTTTTAAACTATTACTGACCTCAGTGCCTGTTTGTATCTTTTTGCCTTGTAGTCAGTCCTCTAACACCTTAAGTTGCTCTAGCCATACTTGCAGAACATGTCTGAAATATTCCTGATCTTGGGTGCATTGATAAAGCTGTTGCCACGTTTGAAGAAGTTACCACGTCTTCCTGCTCGTTATGGCCCCCAGTTGAGTCAGCAAAACTTCCAGATCAGGTACTCAGAGACTTCCACTTCAGTTCAGTGCCAGGATTATTATTTAGCTCATCTCTCTTACTTTGCACTGACCCAGACTAGAGCCACTGATATACGGTGGCAATGTCTGAAGCTGCCGTAGCCACTTTGCATATATGACAATGACCTGAGATGAAATGATTATCGAACATTCTCTTCTCAGGAGAGCAGAAATAAGGAAGACTCAAATGGAGAGGCTGTGATCAGCTGAAGGAACAGTGTGCTTTGTATCTGAAAAACCTTATTTAGACCTGGTAGTTTGGTGTTGAGAGTTGCGGGAAGTGGTGAAGGAGAAAGAATTACTGTGTGCCTGTGCTGTGGGCTCATGCCGTAGTGGAGGCGACACTGCTTGGAGTTGGAGGGAGGCGGGGAGAGAAAGGATTACAGAAAGTATTTGGTGTCTCTTGCTCTAATTAAGTTTTCACAGTAACATCCATAAAGATATATCTTTTTTTCCCTTTTTTTTTTTTAAAAAAGTGCTCATACTTTCTCAAGTATGTTCATTTTTAGAGATGTGATCTTGTGCATTTCATCCCTGTTTGAAGGCAGGGTTATATTCTGAGATATGTTTGGGTCTTTTAATTAAAAATTACAGGTAAAATATTTAGAATACTTCTGAATTATGGAATATTTTTGTTTTGCAAATGGAAAAGTGCAACCAATAGTCTCATTGCATTTTATATTAAAACCAGTGTTAAATTATAATAAAGGAAAAAAGTTAAAAGAGTTACAGTCTGGATTTATGTATATGCGTTGAAGATTAATGCCTTTGGTTAATTTGGATTGAAATATATATTCTAATAAGATGTTAAAATTAGTTCTGAGAGTGCTCATCTGGCAACCATGAATATGTTATAACAAAGTGTAATTAAGCCTTTCTAAAGCTTTTATCTCTTTACTTTTTTTTTTTTTTGGTTGCACTTATAGGCACTTAGAGGCAGGTGCAAGGACACTTTTCCAGCAGAAATTAGAGTTTCCTACAAGTGTACAAGCAAATGCCTTTATGTGTGTTCTCACTCTCTGAAAAAGAAAGGTGAGAAAAACATGAGGGTAAAAAAGCCTAGTGTTTCCACAATTTTGAGATCTGTCTGTAATTTTTTTACATTATAAGGTCTGCAAATTATGACCCAGGCTTGACCAGGTGGGTGGAAAGCTGGATGGATGAAAATAAGATTATCCAGATTGAGAGGACAGTGGTTAATGAGTCATGCTTTTCCTTGATGCTGGTAGCAAGTGGAATACTGCTTGGATCTCTACTAGGACTTGATTTCTTTAACATCTTTACGAATGACTTGGAGGTGATGATGGATGGCCATCTTATCAAGTTTGCAGGTGGTACCAAATTGTGGGCACCACTTGCTATGGTCAAGAACCGGACTGCAATTCAGAGGTATCCAGACAAGGTGAAGGAAGGGGACAAAATGAACCCTGTGAAATATGACAGGGACAAGGATTAGGCCCTATATCAGGGAAGGAAGACCCTCTTGCAACACTACAGTCTGGGGCCTGAATGCTGGAGAAGCAGCTCTGTGGAGAAGTCCCTGGGGGGCTTGGTGGACAGCAGGTTGAACAGAAACCAGCGGCATGCCCCGGCGGTACTGATGACCAACAGAATTGCTGGCTGTTTGCCAGAGGGCAATAGCCAGTAGATCAGGAAAGTACTTATTCCTCAAAACTCAGTGCTCATTAGATGATGTCTAGAATACTGTATTTTGTTTTGGGCTCCCATTGGAAAAAAAGTCTGTCTTCTGGAGCAGTTTTAGCAGAGGATCACCAAGATGGTCAGACTCTGGAGCACTTGCCTTGTGAGGACAGTCTGAGGAAGTCCGACCATTTAGCCTGGAGAAGAGATGGATTTGAGAGATTTAACAGTAGCCTTCTGTTACCCATGAGGAGCTAATTGAGAAAACAAAGCCAGACTCTTCTTAGTTGTACATGGCAGGGCAAAAGTAGACAAAGCCATAAGTTGAGGCAAGAGTGAGTCTGACAGAAGAAATTCTTTCACTATGAGGACAGCCCAGCAGTAGCTGAAGTCACCCAGAGAGGCTGTGAAGTCAAGGTTTTCAAGACTGAGTAAAGCCCTGAGCAACTTTCTTCTGACCTGATAGTTCACAGGTCTGACCAACCTGAATTTGTACTTGATTCTTGCTGATGTCCCATGGCTTTGCCTGCAACATGTAATGGAGCAACACAGGCTTATAGTAGGAGGACGCTGCTGTGTCTTAACAGGGCAACAGTGGGTGCAGTTACTTTGAAGAGGCTTCTGCTGCTGTCTGGTCTTCCTCATGAAGTAAGGTAGCTCTTGTGCCCTCAAAGATAAATACTTCAATAGTATTGTTTGGCCTTCCCATCACACAAAGCAACTGGGAAATACATGGTGAACACACCTAGTGTCTACAAATGTCAATAAATAGTGTGAATACTGCTGAAAGGATTATTGTGGCATATGTGGAAACTGTAATAATCTCATTAATTTGACATCTAAATTTTTAATTTCTTCCCTTTTTAGTAAATTAGTTGTGCAGCTTTATCATTGCAACCACGATGGCAGACTTACGTAGACTCATAGAATCATAGAATCATAGAAACATTAAGGTTGGAAGAGACCTCAAGGATCATCCAGTCCAACCATCCCCCCCCACCTATTAACCACTAAACCATGTCCTTCAGTACCGCATCTAACTTTTTCTTAAACACCCTCATGGTCCAAAGTTCTCAAGAAGTAAGAGTTATCCCTGGGATGTGACCAAGACGGATTCATCAGTTGTAATTCCAGGTGAATTTTCAGAGAGTCAGATAGGAGTATCAAAGAAACATTGAAAGGCAGCTAATGTTTATATAAATCCTCTTTTTTACCATTTGTCTCATGAATGATTACTCCAAAATGGAGCTATATTGCAGCTAGAGGCAGCAGGGAAAGAACAGTGGAGTAAACAAAGCTTCCCACCCTCGTATTGTGCACAAGGCACTGAGGAAAGCAATAGGGATCAAACAGAAAACTGGGAGTGCATGAATGCTAATCCAGGCAGGGGAGCGGGGAAGGAAATAAGGAGGCTGACAATGTAGAAAATAGCATGACAGATTCACGGTTTTCTTCAGCTGAAGATATTTTTAGAAATGAGATCTATCTACTGGAATTGAGTATCAGGTAAATCATAAAAATTCCATCAATATATGATCATCCATTCTCCAGAACACCACTACTTATCCATTTCTGGCTAGTTCATCTTTTGTATATTTAATTTCTCAGCTGTTGATTTCAGGTGTAGGTACATATTAATTACGAGAGTACTCTGATGATGTCTGATAACATGTAAAGCACAATGGAGCTGCAATGAGGAGAGAAAAGCTACTGCAATACACCGCAACTGAAAAACTTGTTTTCCTCGGGTGGAGTGTAGTTGTATTTCCTGTGTAGATACCTAGTAATGAATTTCACTATCTTTTCCTCCTTTTTGTCCTGTCTAATGAAAATATTCTTATGATGCAGAAATTACAGCAGAGGATCCATTGAATGGATCAGGTGGACCTTGCAGATACTACAGGATAAAACAAACAAAAACCCCAAATGAACCCTCCCTCTCTCCAAAACAACTTTGGTCTCCATTACCAAATAAATCAGCTGATCCAGTTAGTTCTAGCATTATGCAAAAACTCTTGACACTTCCTTGGGGAGGTTTTCTCAAAAATGTATACTCTTCCTGTTAGCCAATGTGACCTTTGGCTTACCTGAATCATCTCTAGAAAATGTGTAGTAGAGACTTTAGTTTTCTCCCGATGGGCACAAGAATGGGAAGAGATACTGAGGATTTCTTCCGCCTTCAGTTCTGTGTCCTTTTACCACCCCTTCCTCTCTCCAAAAAAATGGTTTTTAGCAGCTGCAGCTCCACGGCGCTGACAGCCCAGTTCAGAGAGTTCTGTGGCCACAGTGGCCTCATTCAGAGAGTATCAACCCAATGTGTGAGGAGGTGGAAAATGGTACCTCACGGGGAAGAGTAGGACAAATAGATTATGGGAATGAAGAGCATAGAGAATTGAGGTTACCTCCTCTAGGTTCACCACCCAAGGTACTTTTGGGAACCCTAATGGGAACAACCTCTGGAGTTAGACACTTTAACTTGGCTTGTTAAGGTGGAAGAGTTATCACAAATATCAAGCAGCTGAATACTCAAAGAGCGGCAAAACTGGAGCGGGCATTGTGAGCAGGTATTGTCTTCTTACGAGACAGGACATCAACACAGCTCAGAAGTTTTCAGCATCCTTTAAAAAGCATAGTCACTAGATGTGTGCACAGTATTCCAGTTCTGTTTCACCAACACTAAGGTAAAAATTTCATTTTCCTCCTTACCTGCTTACATGTATCAGGCTCACTCTAATGCACTAAGGGGCTGTTCTCAGGAAAGAGGCTGTATTGCTGTGCCGTCCCACCAAAGCACGCTGTATCATGTCAGGCTTTATTGATCTGTGTGGATGTATGTTTCTAGATCAGTGGACACCTGCCACAATAGTAGCAGAGCACTCCTTAATTGTTGGAGCTGAGAGGACTTGCTTTCTTCCCTGCAGAGATCTTGAAGAACTAATCTTGAAGCAATATGTGTGGCAACTACCAAGAAGCCACCATTTCTCTCCTTTGCACAGCTAAGATGTCAACTGTTCTAGGTACAACTCCAACCAAACACAAGTCGTTGTTGTTCGTTGGGTTTTTTGTTTTTGTTTTTTTTTAAACTGCAAATAAAATTTGATTTAAGGTGCAAAACAAGGCGCCCACATGTATATCCAAAAATTCTGAAGGTACCTAGGCAAAAATCTATCTTTGGACTCCTGTAAGACTTAATGGCACATCTTTTCCCCTAGTTAATTAAGAAGTATATATAAACGCACTTGAGGCCTATCAGGAATCAGCAGAGCTGCAGTAAATCCCAATGAAGAGTTTTGTCTCACAGCTTTAGCAACTGCATAGTTATGTAATTCTTATTTTTCTTTGTTTAGCGTGTGCACTGCGGTCTGGTTAATCAGTACAGCAATACTAAAATGGCCATGATTTCCACCAGCGCGATAAGACATGTTGGCTGCTACATTCATAGGGATAAATTCGTTATTTTACAAAGCCTCAAAGGGTGAAGGCTTGGGGTTTTTATTTTAACGTTTGTCACATGATCTCGCTGCATGACATCGCAAATCTCCCATCTCTGCTTTGTTGGCCTATATGCATGAATAATTTTCCCAGTGCTTGTTTGTAGCCGAGCGGGAGAAAGAGAGAATTACCGCCACACAATCTCTTGTTGTCAGCGATCAGCATTCCGATGGTCTGAGCTGGCTTACAACAGTGTAAAGACATCAGTGGCATGTGTTATAATATATTGAGCATTGTACTCCTGAAGAACGCACGAAAGAAAGAACATTGTTCTACTAGGGAGCAATTCATCGGGTTTTTCCCAGAGACTCTTGGGTCAAGTTTTTATAGGCCTATTTGATTTTCAAATTCTTTTTCCCCCTTTTTCCTCTCAGTGAGCCATAGTGTCCAAACTTGTCTACATTTACTTCCCATGTTTTGTGCATGGTAGATGTCCTTTAAAAAGAGTATCTCAAATAAGTCTTTATTCTTGTTTTGTTGGCTCTTATTCTGTGTTTTCATGAACTCTGGCCCTGGCCATGGCAACTGCAAGAAAAATGTTAACATTGATTGACAGGATTAAGAAAGCCTCCATGCCTATCCGCATTTCAAACACTTTGGGAACAATGGTGTTTGGTGTGATTGAATTAATGAGATATCGCGGACTGTCAAAAGAGCACACATACTTTACATAAACCTGATTATCTTTGCATGGCAGAAATGAAAAAAAGGAGGGAACAGAGGTTTGGCTTTCACTCATACCTCCAAAGGAGCCATCAAAGTGTGTGCCCTGGCTCAGAGAGTGATGTGCCCGCTCAACTGGCCTGCCCTCCCTTTCTCTCCACATACTGCCTGGCTCTGCTTAGCATACATCAGCCGTGGGCTTTAACAAGTCTATTCAGGCGGCTGGGCCCAAAACAACACTCTTTTCACAACTCAGCACCTCTGTGCTGATTTTTTTTTCCTAGGGATCTATTGTTTAACTTGAACTAAGCATACATTTCAACAATTAGACCTGAACTGGCTCCTACCACCCTAGCTTAACCCCAAAGAGTGACATCAGACATGATACAACATACATTTTGAGAGGTGAGCCACAGCTGGTGCTCACTTTTAGCTGTAGAATTACTGGAGAGAGAAGAAAGTTGCATAGGGAAGCTCTTCCCACTTAAAGCTTTAAATGATATTTCTATCCTCTGGGAAATGTTCCAGGAGGCACAATAATATGGTGAATAAATACAATTCATTGAAGTAGTGCTGTATTTTAGCATAAGCTATTTTTTTCACAAGAGGACATCATGGATTAAGAGGCTATGAAATGAAATGTAATCCATGAGCTGAAAAGATTCTACCTACCTACATACCTGTCTGTCTATCTGTCTACTTACCTGTCTTACGACCTCTCTAATCATTTTACATGGTCCTTATTACCACAGATGAGCATTTTTTCCTCAAATGTATGCAGCACTGGCTTACTGAAAATTGTAAGTTTGAGGGAGGTAGCTGCATTTGGTAGTTGCACATTTTATATCAGGCTTTTCAAACTTTTTGAAGCAACTAGTCACTTTTTTATTGAATTAAACTCCTTAAATTTAAGACTCTCTGTGATTTTTTTTTCTCCAAGCATAGCTCATATGCAATTTTGTTCTTCTAAATACATTTTTCTTTCTTTAGTGTGATAAATCCATTTAGAAAAAATGTGGAAAAGTTTATTTATCCAAAAGGCTCTTGTTAACAAGGCACGTATGGCAATATTTCCAGCTTGACTGGAGTAAAGAGATACTGGGAAACCCTAAAAAAATTGTTCGTATGAGAATGTCCAGTCTGTTTCTGCAGACATATGAAGCATGGATAATTTGAATGAAGTTTAAATAAGTGATGAAACTTTGCTATTTTACTTGCATCTACTCAAACCTCTAGTAGTCCCAAGATCCTCCTTTACTTCTCACCTAGTAGGAAAATGTAGCTGTTATGTAAATATTAAATATAATATTAATTGCTTTTTTAGGATCCTTAACTCACTTATATTTTAGGTCTTAATAAGTAAACCCCTTATATTCTTTCTTCATGTAACTTCTGTAGTAGTGGTGCTGAGCTGAAAAGGTTCAGAGACCAGATAGAGTATTTCTGCCTTTCCTGCTTTATGGACATCCCTAAAACCTTGTAGAACTCCTGCAAGCTTTGGTGATTCTATGCTGTGATAAATGATTAATTTTCACTAAGGATTTTGAAAAACACTGTAAGCATACAGAAGTTTAAAATCACCTGGTGGCACGTGTTGAGCATTGCTTTGTAAATCATTAAATAATTTATGGCAAAACTCATTTTAACACGTGTGCATAATTTCTGAGGCCATGGATTAGTGACAGGCCTATCATAACAGATTAATGATTCAGATCAAAGAAAAGGAGTAGATCACTGCACTGTGAAGTTGCAAAACAAAATATTTCCCCCCAAAGTTTAACCAGTAGATGTCTCTGTTTCACAAACCCTGTCTTGGTATCAGCTGCCATATCCTCTCGGTTACATCTCCTGCATCCTTCTTATTAGTATAAATTCACCTTTACATAAAAATGGCAAAGCAATGTGAGGAAGGTGGTATTTTGAAGCCTGCATAAAGTTGTCTGAATACTGAAGATGTTTGAAATTCAGATGTGCACGTAATAAGCAGTAGAGATTGAGACAGCTAGTGAGTTGGAGACTCTAGTGACTGACTTGACATAATCAGGCTGCTTTGCACTACATGACGGGGTCTTGGTGTTATCATCATTTGCACCTTTTTGTCAAAAGAGCACAGTCAGGATTTATGGAACTTATATATAGCAATAGATAGGGATGCCATCACAACGTGCTCAAGCTTGTGCTTCTTGTTTTTTTCCTTCCACCTTGTTACCTGCACTCTGGCTAGTATGGCTTCCCCTCAGCGCCTTACGAACTCATCTGCTCCTCCTCCAGTCCTGTGACATAGAGTGAAGCAAGGGGAGCTCCAGTCCACCACTGGAGGAGAAGAGATTTTGTTCTCCAGTATTAAGAACTTGTGTGTCCAAAAAAAAAAAAAAAAAGAAAAGGAAAACCAGTGCAAAAAGAAGTGGAAGAGAGTTGTCCTTGGGAGAGGGACAAGTGGGAAGGAAGACTAAGTGTGATGACATAATCCTGCAGTTTCTTCATGCCCTTGGAATACTGCCAGCCTGCAATGCCTTCTGCAGAACACCCTGCTCTGCATAGCGTGGCGCAGTTTCACCTTCCACAGAGCGCCACTGACCTTTCTTTCGCAGGGAGGAGCAAGAAATGGCAGTATTGCCAGTTTCTCCTGCCGAGAGCTCTGCCAAATAGTTAAAAAATGTTTCCAAGCAGTCCTTTAAATTCAGAGGGACAATTACTTGTCTATGAGAACAGCAACATAAAAGAAGAGAGCATGAAAGATGGCAACAGTGATTTCTGCTTTTGCGAACACAGGTATTGCTGATCTTTATGTAGACTTCAGAATGTCTTTTCTGCTCACTTAAGAGTAAACATTCACTCTACCCTGTAATTTCCTTTCAACTTTCTGAATGAATATTTCTCGCTTTTCCTTCTCTCTTTATAGTGAATTTGCAGTAAAATTATACTTTTCATTTATTAAAACTAACATAAGTTTAAATGTTAACAACTTTATTCTTGATGTAAACAAAATGTAGGCCTTTTCCTCATCAAACAAATAATTTCAATTTGGGTAAAACCTGAGGTTGAACATTCGTAACTGCTTTAAGCTAACCAAAGTGTGGTCTGCTGTCCACGCTGGGAATTCCAGTCTATTCTCTGCCTTGTCTCACCATGCTTTTCTGCTCCTTTCCTTGTGTCAGCACTAGGACTAGCATGTGTACATGCCCATGGTGAGCTAGATCCCTCACCTACTTTTCCCCCTGGCTAATACCAGCACAGGAAAGGTGACAGGAATACCTGTCTGAGAGTTGAATGGAAGTGGGATTTCCAGAGTTTAATTGCAAGTTTTAGTTGGATGAGACTAATGCAATGGTGGAACTCCAGCCCAAGAGAGGAAATCTTTCAATGTTGCAAAGGTGCTTGTTTAAGGATGTGTAATTAACAACTATAACTGTTGTCATTCCACTCAAACAGAAACCTTTTAATTTTTTTTTTCTGCCATCTTTTTTCAAGTTTTTTACTGAAAGAAAGAATTATTTTCGTGTTGGGTCCTTCAGTACGGATGGTCTGATAATCTATACTTTTTCCAAGACAAAGTCAAAATTTTAATAAAAACATGAATAGGAAGACAAATTACAGAATTTCTATACTAGCTGAAAATTCTTATTTTTACTGTACAACAAATTTGTGTAATAGACCACATAAGAAGCATTGGCAAGTAGCTAGGAAAGAAACTAACAGAAAGATGCAGAAAATGTGAGACATTAATGAAAACAGCTTCTTCCAAGTTTGTTGTGTCTGTCTTTGTTTCATCTTACTTGCTCTTTGAATCTTGTACAGAGAATTAATTCCTTTATCCTGATTCACTAACAAACATGTGCATGCAACCTTCCAGCAGCCAGCAACTTAGCAGCCCTTCAACCCTCACTCCTGACTGGTGTCACTCAGCCAAATTCCTCTTGAAGTGCACTGTGGCATCAGAGCAGGAAGGATTTCTGACAGTAGACTAGCCTGTGATAACTGTGCAGGCTTCTTCCATGCATAGCATTCCTACCAGTCTTGATGTCCCCTCTGGCTTCTTTCGTGAGTAGGAAACCTTTCTTTCCCTTATTCTGACACATATTTCTAACATATTCTCCCATGTGTGAGTTTAGTTAAGACCTAACTACAGGAAAGAGTTGAGTTCATGATAAGCTTACAATGATTGAGTGATACTGCTACCCTGGCTCTCAAACAGAAGTGTCAGTATCTTATACTATTACTTCAGTGGCTGAGTAGAGGCTACTGCCAGTGAGTTTGGACTGCCACCAGCAAACACCAGCAGATGCTGAGTAACGCTTTAAAGCACATTAATTAAAACATGATGGCTAACATATTATAAAGCATCACTTATTTTCCTAATCCTGGCAGACCCTTTAAGCTTCATCTCCAGTAATATCCTGACCCAACAGCAGTTCAGCAACAAAAATCCCATTTACCCCAGGGCACTCACAATTTCATTAGGCCTTCTAGGAAAAGGCAGAGAGTGCAGGTAGCAGTATGGTCTTCCTGCCACTTCCCCATTTTTCTAATTACTAAATCACCTAGTACAGAGTTAAGCACTATAGACGAACAGAATTTGTTAGATTTTAAAAAATGTTGCAATGGCATTATGAATTTTGCAGTGCAAAGACCACAAGCCCTCTGCTGTCAAATATATTTAGTGTCCTTATCCTTGAGAAATGTGATCTAAAGCACAGAAGAGAAATTTAGAAGACTGAAAATTAAATTGGAACACTTCATACTTATTTCCCTTAAATAATGAACATACACCTGCATATTCCAGGGAGACTTCATTTCTAGTTACACCCTCCTTATGAATTTCCACATTTTCAATTTTTGAGCAAACTTTGCAATAAAAGTTTAAAAATGAAGTAATTTTATGTTAAACCTTGCTGAATTTACAAAACTCTGCACTGAAAAATTTTTTCTCTAGTGACAAGATATGTAAAAGAATTCACTAAAGGTTCGATATATTTCCTGATTTAAATTATGACTTCCTGATCATATTTCCCTCTGGCCTAGATAGAGCAGTCTTAATTTTACGTCTCACAACATTTAGAGGCTAGGAATTTTCCTTGATAGTGATGGTTGCACTTTCCTTTTCAACTTTGAGAGATGCATTCTTTGCACTGCAGATTCAGTATCCTTGAGTAACCGGAAATCATTAATAAATATAATTATCACTAGCAGTGCTGAAACAGGGGAAGCTTTGAGGTTAGTACAATGCCCTGGCAAAACATGTTTGACTGGATGAAAAAGTTTACGGAGATTAACACCCACAGAGCTGGCCCACTGGTAGGTTGTTGCAGGTTAATGGAAATGTGCGGCAACAGGCAGCAACATTAGCAGGGTCTTTATCTTTAGGTCTCATAAATATTCTCCTTAACCCCTGCTAACACCCATGTTTCAGGCTTTTCTAGAAAGAATTAGGACAGCTAGCTCCATGGTTATTGTTAGGATTAGGCACGTCCCCTCCTCACTATCCGTTCAGTATTGCCCAGCTTTTTGGACACTTGTTTTGAGCCTGTATCAAATGTTGTGATTTGCTCACTGCTGCTTCTTGTGTCTTAACTAAAGGAAGGGAAATTAATAAAAATTTCCTGGGTTGTAGAGAACTGCCCTCAGAACGTTTTGTTTGAAATGTAGTGCTCTTAAATAAAGCAATGAAATACTGAACTGAGCGTTCATGCCTTTCTGTGCTGAAAAGCCAGTTTGGTCATTAAGTTAAATTTGAAAGGAGTATGAGCTTCTTGTAATAATATACAAGTTTATTGCTCTTTTCAGGTCTTTGTCGGTTTCTTTGTGTATTAAAGCACAGAGACTTTATTCTTTAGCAGATTGAAAATGGAGCTGGGAAGGGGTTAAGGATCTTCGTTGACTGCAATTTCTCAATCAGCCTCAGGAAGCCTCAGGTCAACTTTGCTCATAAAACTCTGCACAAATATTTCTTTTTCTATCAGAGGAATTCTAATTCCACACACAGACCAGTGCCACTCAGATTATTACACATTATTAAAAATTAATTTTAAAAAATGGTTTGGTCCCTGTAATCTCCTGTAGAACTGTGAGAACCCAAGCTTTGGGAAAAAAATCACTCCCATAATAGTAAAATAAATACTAAATATAGTTCTTTTTCCTGCTGTTTTTACTATTTCTGTTATTCCTTAGTTTTGAAATCTTTGCTCTTTTTCCACCTTGCATGATACAATTGAAGATTTTACCTCCAGCTACAAGACTACCCTTATGAAAAAAAAATCATATGGAACTTAACAAGGGTAAAAACCTGCTATACAGATTAATAGTTTTCCATAGAAATTACCCTAAAAACCATATAATTTAATAGAAACTACAATAGAAAATGTGAAAAATCACTCCCTCCTGTGGTAAAACATGTAAGAGGGTGGGCTCAAGAGAAAAGTACTTCTGTCGCAAAGAGACTGTTATATTGTGTGGTTATGGGGTTGGAGTTCCCTGTCCCTCAGAGAACAGGCCTGTAACCAAAATTATCCAGACCAGTTTGGCAGCTTGTAGAGAAAACACATCGTGTCCTGCTGCTCTGAGGCACCAGGTCCCCAGGGGAGATACACCAAAAAGAAGTTGGTCCTTCCCCTGCACACAGGTGCCAGTTTTCGTTCATCTCTCCTCAGGATGAAGGTGACCATCAGAAAAATGCCATATGCCCAGCCACATCCTGGTGTGACAGATGGCAGGAGGGCTTGTTACGTTCCTGTGCTGACACCACGTCCTCTGTGGCTGAAAATTGCCGTGTGCAGCACGGGTAGGTTTTGGGATGCTCAGCTTGGGGGTAGGGAAAGAGAGGTGCAGAATGCAGGGTGCCTGCAAAGAGGAAATTAGGAGACCAGGAGTAGAGGGGAAGCCATGTGAGGCCTCCCTGCAGCATGACATAGATCCATAGCCATAGTACAGGCAGGAGTGGTCACAGGCAGGTTATCCTCACAGGAAAGAGTGTGGGTGGTTTGTGCTACTCAGGAAACTACTGCCAGCTGCGAAACTACAGAAAAAAGGGATCTGTGGGTGAAGGGCAGGAGATTTCTTCTTCAAATATTTTTTGCCACTGTCTTACCCTCTGACTCTGCTTGAATCACATCTATTTTCACAGTTACCTACTTCTAATTTGTGTTTTAATAAAAGCTAGCACTTTGGGGTATTTGTGTTCCTACATTATAGAAGAGATAGGACTGTTCTACTTCACGACTCTGGTGAATTTAGGATCTCAAACACATCCGAGAAAACATAAGCTTTTAAGTTCACCTACTGCTGCTTCCATCCTGGCAACTACCCATGTGCAAATATATGGGCCAAAGAAATGCTGGTCCCAAGTTGAGGGTTATTAGAGAGACGTTCTTTTCATTGAACTGTGTCCTGGCTTTGGCCAGGATAGGGTTAATTTTCAGGAGTCAGGCCAGGTTTGCTGAGCTGGCTGGGGCTATTCCATACCATGTGCCCTCATGCCCCCCATAAAGGGGGGCTGGCCAGGGAGGGGCGGGCTGGTGCTGCTCCAGGACGGGCTGGCTGGGGACTGAGCGGCTGGTCTGGTGGGTCAGTTGTTCATCGGTAAAGTGCTCCGTTTGTCATCACGTTTGTTTACATCTCGTTATAACTACTGCTGCCATATTGTTGTTTTCCCTCCCCTTTGTTGGCCCATTAAGGGTTCGGTATCTCAACTCAAGGCTGTTTGCCCTTTGCTGTTCTCATTGTTCCCCCTGTTTTGCCAACGGGGGAGTGAGCGAGTGGCTGCGTGGGGCTCAGCTGCCGGCTGGGGCTGAACCACGGCACTGTGCCACTTGCTCGTCTTCTGTCAACAAAAACTTTGCAGTTCTCACTATTCCAGGTGGAAGTCCTCTACCCCTCTGAAAGGCTGTTTACTTGTTTATTTGTACATGTTAATAAGCTTATTAAATACAAATATGAACAACAGTCCTTATAAGCAGTGCCAGACAGTTCTCTTCATAATCACAGAATCATAGAATATCCTGAGATGGAAGGGACCCAGCTCCTGGCTCCACACAGGACCAGCCCAATCAGAGCAGATGACTGAGAGCATTGTCCAGACGCTTCTTGAACTCAGCCAAGCTCGGTGCTGTGACCACTTCCCTGGGGAGCCTGTTCCAGTGCCTGACCACCCTCTCGGTGAAGAACCTTTTCCTGATCTCCAACCTAAACCTCCCTTGTGGCAGCTCCATGTCATTCCCACAGGTTCTATCGCTGGTCACCAGAGGGAGGAGATCAGCGCCTGCTCTTTTGCTCCCCCTTGTGAGGAAGCTGTAGGCCGCTACAGTAACAGGTAACAGTTACTTATAACTTTATCCAATGTCAACTTTTTGAAAAAAAAAAAAATTCTGTGCTAGTTTTCCTGATACTGTCATAGGAATAAAAAGTGAAAAAAGAGTTTGTTTATGCTAACTCATTCCTAAAGCAAATTCTTGGTAGCAAGTAGGCCGTGGTAGCAATGGTCTTAGCCTTACAGAAAGTTTTTCCTAGTGACAGATTTCTCATTTCTTTATATTTCTTCACAGTAAATTCTGATCATTGTGCTAATTTGGGCACTCATTAGAGCAACTAGCACTGGAGACAAAGAGAACAGAAAAGATGAGGCATAGCAGAGCATCAGCGTTGCAAAAGGAAGGGGAATACGGTTTCTGGAAGAAGTCTGGTGCTTTCGCAAGGAGGACCAATGTACATGTAAGCAAACTACACATAACTCAGAATTGCACAAATGAGACCACTTGTTTAGCTGATTATTACAACATTTGACACTTTTAAAAAGTGTTGATGTTTGAAAGATGCTGGTAGATAACCCAAATTCCAAACCATCTCATGGAGTTCCTACCTTAATAACCACCTGCATAGTAATCAGCAGTTTGTGACATTGAGTCACATGTCAGGGTGTATACTTATCTGTTGGACTTTTCAATATTTATGCAGAAAGTACTATGAAACAAGTTCTGTGAAGATTCAAAAGACAGAAGAAATGGATAGATACACCATAAGCAATGTCAGATATGTTGATGACTTCGCAATTCTTTGTTACATGTTCTGATGCAATATACTGAACTCTGTAGTTTTAAATCAGGTAAGGAAATGAGATCATCCCAATACAGAGGAAATCTAAAAGGTATGAAGACTGTGTCATTTAATAGAAGCATGATAATGCTCAAAATTAATGGTCATACTGCAGAAACAGCAGATTAATTCATTTGAGTGTGTTCAACAAAAGGGATATTCTAAAGAAATTACAATAAATTAGAAATGGCTCAGTTTCTCAGATGCTCATCCATTTACAAAAGGCTTGGAGAAGGATGGAGTCTATGAACTTAAAAAAGTTTGTTGCAAAATGTAATTCTTCCGTAGCTTGTTCTCCTGGGAGTAAAACCCATGAAAAATAGATGTTGCTCAGAAAGAAACTATGGGGACCTTCTAAAAATGGTGCTGGTGAAGACCTACTTATTTTCTGTGTCAAAAAGAAGACAGTTTCTATGTTACCAAGATAGAAGTACAGAACAAACATACGTACTTTGATCATATCAGGCTTGGGGATGGAAAGGACCTTGAAATAGTTAGTGCATATGAAAGGGAGCATAAAAGACCACCCTTGCAGAGGATTACTGTCTAGAAGATGATGTGTGGCAGATGATCGAGAATCGATTACTTATAACTCAAACAAGAAATGGACTGAAGTGGCTCCCAAATACTGCAGTAAGATGTTACCAATATTTTACATGGATTTTACCTTACTTAGGGGAAGATGAATGTCCCTCGTATCTCATTTATCTCACTTTTGGTGTTATTCTGAATTCCTGACTGACTACAAGTCTTGTTGCACACAGAACCTTTCCAGGCCAGCGGGGATAAAGGTCAGTTCTCTCTCTATACATAAATGTAAGCTGGAAACACTGTATGTAAGATCATTTGATTTGATATTCCCATGGATTTTCAACTCTCAAGATATAAAATGTGATCACTGGCTCAGAGAAGAGGACAAATATTCAAGCAGACACAAAAAGGACCATATTCCTAACCAACAATTTGAAATGTTGAATGAAAATACATATGGTCTCAATACTATTATTTGCAGGAATATTTTTGAGAGGACACTTTGCCATTCTGGATGATGTGGGTTTAGGACTGAACTTTCGTTATTACTAGTAACATCGGCTACAGAGAGAGGACGCATCATGACAACATCTCTTCCTTCCTGTCCTATGCAGGTAGGAGGGTCAGGCGGTAGAGATCGTATAGCTTATGACGTACACATAGCAAACACAGAGAATGAGAGATGTGGGTCTGGAGAGTAAAAGTGATTAAAGGGACATATCTGCTATTTTAATTCAGTTTCAGTGGAAAAAGGTGGTCCTTTCTGAACAGTGCTTTTGACAAACTAGATTCACGTTTGTTAAAGGGCTGAACAGATAAAGTCTGGACAGAAATTCCTTTTGGAGGGACTGCAAAGAGAGCACTTGCTTTGTCTTGTTACAGGAAAAAAAGGTGTGTTGTATCTTGTGTTAAGTATTGTATCAGAACCAAATACTGCTGTTGTCTCTATGCTGGGAACTTCCCATCACATTTGCTTTCCGTCCCTAAGAGGCGGGGTTTTTTTAGCACAGATATGTAGCTGCTAACAGAGATATTTATCATTATTGAATGTATTTGTGCATGTAAAAATACATGATGCTTGTTTCAGAAGTGGTTGCCTAACCACTATATTTATGCACAAAAATATGAGGACTAAAATAAATATTTGAACATATGTTTTACTCAGCTAGCAATCTATTTCCTGTATTTTATTCCTTGTTTTGTTATTCAGGGAGAGGGCATAACATTTTAAAATGTGAAACTCAGAGCTATATTTAATGCTCAAAGTCAACTATATTTCCCTTGGAGGATAAGAAAATTCATTAGAATTTCTATGTATTTTTGTCTCCACTTTTGCTCACTTTAAATTGTTCAGCACTTGTCTCCTGAAGAAATCACACTTGTATTGACTTATTCAGGCTATACTCCTTTTTTTATAAAAGCCATCTAGTGGAGTAGGATTTTTTTATTTAGAAGACCATATAAAAAGGCAGATCCTTAGCTTGAGTAAGTTATCCTAGTCTCATCGACTTCTATTTTCCCGAGCTGATGTCATAGAACCATAGAATCATTAAGGTTGGAAGAGACCTCAAGGATCTTGTTCCAAATTTCAAACATTCAGTGGGTTCCCACTACTCTTTTTGTTCTGTAGGTCACTAAGTTGTAATTATTTTTTTTTTAATTTTTTTTTTGAGGAACTCATGTAGAAGTGACCAACCTGAGGGAAATTTCTGAGAGAGGAAGGGACGAGTGATTTGCTCACATTGAATTGAGTGATTTGTTCACAGTGAATTGTTTACACATACGGACTCCATTAAAAAAATGCATGTGCTAGCTTCCTTGAAACATTACGTACTTGTGCTCAACTTCTAGTACTGGGAGAAGGGACATCCAAGTGAGTGGTTAACAAGTGCATTGAAAGCAGCCAATAGCACTCAGGTTTCCCCTCGTAAGACAAGCTCACTGTAGTTACATGCTCTGAGCAGTAGCTGCAGAGAACTGTCAAATTCCTTTTCAACCCACACATGGGGTCCTTTCCCTTACTGCTTTCTTAAGCTCCACAGATCAGGCTGAGGTGAAGGGGGGGAGAACATACTTTGATACATTGCTGTATAGCGAAGAATAAAGTTATTGTGCTTATATTAACAACACAGATATTTTCACACTAAAGTTATACAGTTATTTTCATCTTGCTGTAGAAAAATAGGAAAGATAACCACTCTAGTGAAAGATAACCACTCTGCTCCCACCTTCTTATTAATTTGCTGAGACTGAGGAGCAGGAAAACATTTCAAGTGTTTCAGAGTAATACCTCTGTGGCTCCTTGAAGGTTTAAAATCTGAAAGTCATAGCTTGCCTCAGTCTCCTAAGCCTTCTGGGCCCCACTGACTTCCCAGATCTGAACCAGTGAAGGAAGATGTCAAGGATGTCTCCAAACAGCACATCTCAAAAGACTTGTGGCCTGCCAAAATTCCCAAAGGAAATTCAGGACAAACAAACATGTCAGTAATGTCTTTCACTGTGATTCTAATGTGTTTCTCTTAGCATGTGACCAGGAAATAGTAAAACTTCTTACAATTTGTTATCACCTCTTAAGAACAGTGTGTCTGGAGAAAATGAACTGCTTATGCTTGAGAAGTCACAAGTGATATGAGCAGCTAGGAACTCATAAATCAGAATGCAGTACCATATAGGTTTTACGAACACATTTGGAAGACAAAAATAGTTAAAGACAGAAAGTTAATGTAAAATGAGGTAAACACCAATACACATTTCAGATTTACCTAATGACTCTCTTTATAAGATTAATTTGATAATCACTGTTAATGCAGTAGATGTGCATCTTAAGTGGATCACTGGCTGTGGTGCTGTAAGGAAAAACAGATAAAATAAAAAGAAAGCATTAGTACAAGAACTGTTAGATGAATAAGGAGTCTGTGACACAGGAAACTACAGAAAATGCACTACAGGGATGCTATCGGACAGAAGAATACAGAGGAAAATTACTCATGCTCACTCAGAAAGAATGGTTTATGGACCCAGGCTATATAGTACTGTTATTAAGGCCTTTGATGGCACGTGTTAATGAAATCTGCTGAAAACACACACAGAGGAGATATCCCCAGTACAGAGAAAGACCAAAATACCAGAGAGGAGAAACCTGAAATGTGGCATAATAGAAACTGAATTAAACTGAATAGGACAAATGTCAGTACAGGCAAGGAAGGTTTTCTTACCTGTCAGATTTCCCAATTCTGAGGCAGTTCACATGTTGATGCTTTCTGAGGGGACATGTGGCAGATACTATTTGATACATACATTAAAATTCCTTGCCATTAGACTTATGGTCTTCTAGAAAAAAAATCCCCATTTCCTGCTATCCCAGCGCCTCATAAGCACTCTGGCAGATTTGAATATTTTTGCTCCTTGGAGTTGGGAAGTACAATTTATCTCATCCTAAGGGAGACACCTAGAACAGTGTCATCCCACTGCTTCTCTTTGCTTACCTATTTTCCTGTGCAGCCCTTCCCACTGATTCTGCATGTTGATGTGTACATCTGACTCCCACACTGGGCATCATAGATCTCCTTCTGTCTGCCTTCCCTTTTGTGTCTAGGGAGTCCTTCACTCATAGTCTCAGAAGTCCTATGTCTAGGAAAATGGGAAGAAGTTAATGAATTAATGTCTCTTTCCAGTCATCCGTACAAAATTCCTCTTGCTCTATGGGATTTCCCATTTAATATACTCACTAACTTTATTCCACTCCACCATAATCCACAGATTTTCTTAATTACTGCTTTTCCAATGCCCTTGATTGCAGATATATGGCTGTTCAGCCCTGCATGGTCACGTAGGACCACAGGAAGATCTATGCTTTTCCAGCTATCTCTCCAGAGCTTTCACAGAATGTGTGTTTCTGGGGCTGTGCAGCATCTAAAAGAGCTCTCCCTAGAAGCTGCTGAGATATCTTGTCTGTGAGTTGCTGTGCCTTGCTGAATATCAGTTGCAGGTGTTTTATGGAAAGGCCCTGATAAGGAAGAAGATGTGGAGGAAACGATAAAGACATTAGACACTAAGGTACCCACCCAATGCTAGGTTTACTGTAGCCCCTCATTCTAGGTCTTTACTATTTACTCTTCACACAGAGATCCTTATTGCCCCCATTTTGCCACTACTTCTTTCAGCTGTTATTCCTCTGTCCTTAGACACCGTCTTACAGAAAAAAAAAAATAAAAAAATTCTGGAAGGCCCTTTCCATTGTTCTCCATTTTCATCTTTTTGAACGTCTTAAACAAAATGTCTCTTACAAAAAAATGGGGAAACATGAATGAATAGTTGTGGGATCAAGGTCAAAATGAGATCCTTACAGGGCATTTAAATGGGCCATTCCTCTTGTTCTCATATCTGACTCCAGAAATAAGGACTTTTCATGTCATTGTATGTTGACACTGTGGCTGTCTTTTTTTTTGAATGTCCACAAGTTCAGTGTTATATTGCTGTCATTTCAGTGACTGGATTCCAATAGGATGGGACAGCTTGCCTGTCCTCAAAAAAACTCATCTCCTCAGAAGTAAGAAGATGGATTCATCTCACCTGAAGGTAGATATCTGCATCTAAGCTAACAGTTTGCTTATAACCAAACTGTTTAGGACAATTACTTTTGTTCTGTGGTTCTTCTGGCATCTTCTCCTATATGGAAAGTCTTTAAAGGTTTATTTTCTTCCGCTGACTATAACTGCAGCCAACAATGTCTAGCTGTGAAGAAGTCAGATGAGTATCACCCAGGGAGTCTGACAGGCCTGGAAGCCCTGAAAGATGCTTCCTCATTGACGAAGTGCCTGCTGTGACCTCATGTAGAGTACACTATAAGTTTTGGTAACTTATGGAGAAAAAAGGTGAATTCAAGCTAATGTGTGGAAAGAAGATATTCTGGAATAATCAGGGATGTGAAGATTTGTTTTACTACAATGAGATAATAAAAGAACCTGGTTTGCTTAGCATCAAAAAAAAAAGATAAGAAGAAACAAAATTTCTCTTTCTAGGAATAAACACCAGAGAGGTAGGAAAAATGAAGAAAAAACCTGGATGAAGATAAAATGGGTGTAACTGAGACATTTAAGCTAGAAAGTAGGTCTACAGATATCAGAAGACTGATGTTTTGGAATAGACTTACTATCAGAAAGAAAGGAGGAAGGAAACCAAACTGCTTTTAAGTTGGGTGTAGGTAAATATAAAAACAGAATTATAAAAATGTGGTTGCCTGGACTAGTAGGGAACTGTGATGATTTAGGCTGTTGATATGTTCTTACGACTGATAGAGAACAGTAGGTTACAGAACATGCTACAAGATTCTAATCTTTCATTTCTGACCCTGGAGACAGACAAGGAATATAGAAAAAATGAAAATACTTCCTCAAACGGGAAGTAAATTTTTGTTCTACATATATTTTCTGCTCTCTGTCAGTATTACATCTACTAAATCTTGGATAGCAAATTTATTGTATATTCTAAATGATCTGTATAATCTGCTTTGTAACCATTCATTGAGTATTCAGAAACCAGAGGAATGGTTAGCTCACTTTGCTGGACTTTTGTCCATTAATCATTCCTGGCGTGATCTGAAACAAAGTAAATCTTATACTCACATTCCTTCCATTATGAATATATTAATTTAGTTTTCCTACTGTCTTTTAAATCTCAGTTCCATCCTTTCCATACACCACTCCTGTTCCTGTTCTATTCCCTTATTATTGGTATGGGGAAAGTATCTCCTGTTGTTTGTTTTAATTTACTAATTCAAGTCTAATGCAATTCAGTTGCAGACCTTAGACCTGAAGCCTAAAAGTCAGGCTGACTTTCAGTAACTCTCATTTGCTCTCTTTCCATATCCAAATTAAATCTAGGCTCTTATGGAAGACCTTGCGTAAACTTGACACCTATTTTACAGTTCCTTTCCCATGTGATTCTCTCCCAAACCTAATGAAACCCTCAAATGGACTTGCTGATAACAGTGATGATGCTAACTATGTGACAGTATATTCAGAAGGAAAATCTGCGTGTAAAATAAAGAAGAGTCCTCCAACTTCCGGAACTGTTGTCACAACAATATCTGAGAAGTGAATCTTGCATCTTCTGAAACCTAGTTGGTGCTTCCTCACCTCTTGGTGTACAACAACCTTTGCCTACCTTGTAGCATGCACATTACCTTCTGAATTGCAGAAGAAATAGGCAAGGTTACTGCCAGATGGAGTTGTAAAGATGGAAAGAAGAATAAAAACCACATTTATTGGAAAAGTGCTTTTCAGAATTATATTGTAAAGTTTGAAAACCCCAGAATCACAGACTGGCAGGGATTGGAAGGGACCTCTAGAGATCATCAAGTCCAACCCCCCTGCCTTACACTAAGCTGCACAGGTAGTCATCCAGACGGGTCTTGAATATCTCCAAAGAAGGAGACTCCACAACTTCTCTGGGCAGCCTGTGCCAGTGCTCCATCACCCTCACCATGAAGAAGTTCTTTCTCATGTTTGAGTTGAACTTCCTGTGTTCCAGTCTTTGGCTATTGCTTGTTCTCTCACTGCCCACCACTGAAAAGTGTTTGGCTTCATCCAATTACCTCCCACAGTTTAGATATTTATAAACACTGATCAGATCCCCTCTCAACGTTCGCTTCTCCAGGCTGAAGAGACCCAAGTCTCTCAACCTCTCCTCACAGGGAAGATGCTCCAGACCTTTTATCATCTTTGTTGCCCTCCGCTGGACTCTTTCCAGGAGATCTCTGTCTTTCTTGAGCTGGGGAGCCTGGAAAAGGACACGGTACTCCAGATGGGGTCTCACCAGGGCACAGTAGAGGGGGAGGATCACCTCCCTCAACCTGCTGGCCACAATTTTTTTAATGCATCCAAGGATGCCATTGGCCTTCTTGGCCACAAGGGCACACTGCTGGCTCATGGTCAACCCGTTATCCACCAGGACCCCTAGGTCTTTCTCTGCAGAGCTGCTCTCCAGCAGGTCATCCCCTGACCTGTATTGATGCATATGGTTATTTCTTCCCAGGAGCAGGACTCTACACTTGCTTTTGTTGAACCTCATCAGGTTCCTTTCTGCACAACTCTCCAGCCTGTCCATGTCATGCTGAATGGCAGCACATCCTTCAGGTGTGTCTGCCACTCTACCCAGCTTTGTATCATCAGTAAACTTGCTGAGCGTGGACTCTATCTCATCATCTAGGTCACTGATGAAGATATTGAACAAGGCTGGACCCAGCACTGACCCCTGGGGAACACTGTTAGTTACAGGCCTTCAACTAGACTCTGTACCACTCAGCTCTGCCAGTCAGCCAGTTCTCTACCCACCTCACTGTCCACTCGTCTATTCTGTACTTTTTAAGTTTCATTACAAGGATAATATGGGAGACAGTGTCAAATGCCTTGCTGAAGTCAA
>VWZZ01004898.1:0-21268 GCA_013399095.1 Psophia crepitans | reverse complement strand
AGGCTCCTCTCTGTTGAGTCTGGCTAAATTACCCAGGGGTCAATGGTGTAGAAATATAATATCTAGGGGGTCACACAACAAAAAGGCAGATAAGCAAGAAGGATTATAAGAGAAGTGGTAAATCTGAAGTCCCCTCAGTGGCGGTAGAAGAAAGGTGGAAGATAAAACCTGGCACTTTCAAAATGAGAAGAATATCAGGCCAAATTTTCATTTGATACTGTGCAGCTTACCACCAGAATCCCTGCCAGATTACCTGGGCAGACTTCAGACCATGATGAAAACATTGTTTTCACTTACCTTTTTCTGCAGAAATTCTTTTGTCTTGGTCTGAAAGCTTTCTATTTTTATCCGCCCTCTCCCCTCATCTTTTTTTTAATAAGTTCTAGAGCCTTGGACAAATGTCCATGTGCCATAATATTTACTGAAGAGTTGCACAATTCATGATCTTCCCATTTGCAAGCATTATTTTTTTTAGATTTTGGTCTTCATTACTGTAAGTTAATGAGCTTCTGCTCTACATGTCTGTCATGGTTTAACCCTGGCTAGCAACTAAGCGTCAAACTGCTGCTTGCTCTCTCCCTCACTCTCCCCATGGTGGGGTGGGAGAGGCAATCAGAAGAAAGTGAGAAAACTCAGGACAAAGACAGCTCAAAAAGTGAAGCAAAAGCCACACATATGATCAAAGCAAAACAAGGAATTCATTCCCCACTTTCCATCAGCAGGTAGGTGTTCAGCCATCCCCAGGAAAGCTGGGCTCTGTCATGCACAACGGTTACTTGGGAAGACAAATGCCATCGCTCTGAACATCCTTCCAACTTCCTTTCTCTTCCTCAAGCCCCTTATAAACCAAGCATGATATCATATGGTGTGGAATATCCCTTTGGTCAGTCGGGGTCAGCTGCCCTGTCTGTCCCCTCCCAACTCCTTGTGCACCCCCAGCCCACTCGCTGGTGGGGTGGTGTAAGGAGCAGAAAAGGCCTTGGCTCTGTGTAAGCCCTGCTTGGCAGTAACGAAAACATCCCTGTGTTATCAACACTGTTTTCAGCACAAATCCAGACCATAGCCTCCTACTATCTACTATGAAGAAAATTGACTCTATCCCAGCCAAAGCCAGCACAACGTCCAATTTCTAAGCATTACTGCTACATCTTTACCTTTCAAGAGGCTATAAATAGAAAGAAAAGGAGTTGGTAGGTTTGACATAAGCTGAAGAACAGAAGACAGCTGACTTTCCTTAACAGAAGTCACAGAAAATGCAATTTGCAGAAGATGAAAAAATATGCACTTCAAAATCAAAGAAGTTAACAGCCTTACAAATCTTCCAGTTCATGTATCTATAGAGCTAGTTCTATGAACCTCTGAAAAACGGCATTGGAAATGGGTTTAATGTCTTGCAGCTGATTAGCTGCTGGTTGTGTCATATTAGATATTTGGGGGGTTTCTCTCTTCCTCAGACAACTTTACTCAATTTACAGACGTCACAGCCTTTGGAGAGAAAATCTCAAAGGAAAACGTCTATATTTTGGGAATACTGAGGTTTTAATTGCACAGTATGGAATACACTATTTTTCATTTGAGATAGACTTGAGGGGAAGTGCAAAAAGCTTAGTGAGCAGCTAATTAAGAACTTCATTTTGCACACTTCATTAACACTTGCATGAATGCAAATAATTTTAAATTATTACATGGATACTTTGCGGCCTCAAGGAGCCGACGTAGAACTTCAAGAACATCAGTAGTCACAGTGAAGCTGACACCATCCTCTTCAGCTATGAACTCTCACTTTTTCCACTTCCCCCTGCCTCCTCCCTTAAGGCAGAGGGCTAGTCCCCAGTACCACCGGTTCCTGACCAGCACCTCCTTCCTTTTTCTATTCCTTTTGCTAAAACAGTAAAGTCTGAGCTGGGTCCTGCCCTAAAGCAGGGAAGTAACAGTGCTGGATCGATCCTTGGAGAAAACTCTCCAAACACTACTGAAACATAATGAAGTATTACTAATAAAATTCCAGAATTATGACTGGAATATTAAGAATCAGTAGTTTTACTAAATGGTGAGGGAACTTTTAAAGACCTTTTTCTTCATCACAGCTGAAGTAATACTGACAATTGTCAGGACAGATTTATCTGCTTAGATATATAGTATGGATATAACTCTCAGGTACATTATCTCTTTTCTTAGGTTCCAATTTTTTTTCCCATATCAGCAAAACTGATTGCGTAACTACAAATAAAAAAATACTTTCTAAACTACAATATTGCTGTTGAATAAGCCACTATAACATCCACTCAGCTTAATTAACCATTTTAGTTCCCTTGCATCAAGTCTGATTGGTATTTGTGTTTTGCAATGGCAAACATACTATCAATCCTACTAATGAAAATTCACTTATGCCAATAAGTGCTCCTCAGTGACATGTTTCACAATCTTTACACTCACAGCACATACTAGGATGGTTTAGGGAAATATTTTCCTCATCACAGAGACAGGCTCTCTGTGGTACTCCAGGACTCACTCTAAATTTAAAGAGCACTATTAAAACTACACACTAACACATCAATTTCTTTTACACATCAATTTCATTAAGAGAAAGGCATCATAACAAGGAAGTATCGGTGGCATCCACACCATTTATGTAGGAAAGGTAACAGGACAACTGATGAACATCACAAATCTGTGAACAATTCTTGCCCTCCAAAATCAATGGAGCTCAAATCACCCTTTCATAAACATACAGCCACAGAGCGGATGTTCACAATCCTTGTGTCTGCAGGACACCTCTGTCTTCCTCAAGTGCAGCTCAAGAGCAGCCAGCAGGAATGCAGAAGCTCTGTGGTAAGGGCTGGCAGTGTCTCAGGTAACTTTTACGTGACAGATCCTAGCATCACTTTTCTGTTGTTGGAGCAGAACAAGAGCGCTGTGCCCAAGGCCTGCTCTGCTATTCTTGGTAAAGATGATCACTGCAGCGATAGTGACACTACCATTAAAGGATGCAACTGGAAGAAGGCAAGCAGTGCTTTTGCTTCCTCAGCTGGATAAAGCTGCAATGCTTCTCCCTTGCTGTGCAAGTCAAGCGAACGTGTTGCAGATGAGAAAGCACTAGCAATTTTGCCTCATACAATGAATCCATCCTTGACCAACACTAATATAAAAAGTAACACATATCGAAAGCTGGATATCACCCAGTATACAGGAAAGAATAACCTAGAGCTAAAATAGAAGAAACCACTAACACAAAGGGTATACAAAATTGACCGCTGATCACATCCATTTGATTGCTTTAACAGCGAACACAGAAAGTGTTCTGTTTCTGAAGCTTGTAGTAATTCTTCTTCTAGATCTACATGCCAAGAGAAAAAGCCAACTGAATGGCAAGTTTCAGCTATTAACTGCAGATTTCAGGCCAGTGGGCAATAAAAATAAACCAAAGAATCTCACACCTCTACTTTATTTTGCCAGGAAAGAGACCATTAGCCATATATGCCATAAAGGGTAATATCCATGATGAAATCAACATTGGCTTAAAGTAAAAAATTCACAGAAAACTGGGAAATCTGTATGTACACATGTGCACACAGTTAACATTGTAAATATATATATAGTCAGTAAAAGATGGTCGAGATATAAATTGATTTCAGTTAGCACTTGCAAGAAGTTAGAGATTAATGTGATCAAATCATGCTGAACTAAATGTAAAGTTAATTTCAGTCTAGTTCTCATGACTGAAAACTGATCACCACAAAAAAAACAGCAAAGTAATTGGCATATCTGAAAAATGGGTATGCAAAATTAAGATTTGATCCTCATAGCTGGATAACAAATTTTATTGCAGACATAGCTTCCAATCATACTACTTTTCCAAGCAGAGTCCAGAGTCACCACTAATGTGAAATCTATCTGCAGTGCTTGCAGTCAGCAATATAAGCTACTCTTACTCAACCTGACAAGATAGGTGAGCAAAGAGTCTGTTTGTCTGTGAGCAATGAAAGGCCAAGAAATGCTAGACCTCTGAACCAAGCACCTCATTCAGAGTCTGCTAGCACAGTAACAGCAGCGAGAAGTTCACAGTCAGAGAGATTAGAGCTATAATGCCCTATTCATTCATTCCAGCTAATTCCCCTGAAAACTCAATATCCTTGCCACTGCTTTGTGCCATTCCGTCTTGCTATTTTTATTGTTGCAGCTTTTTCTTTCAACTTTAGGGTCAGAAACACGCTGAGGAGAAATGGCTTGGAACAGTAAAACCTATTTGTACTTTATTTGCAGAGAACTATTTGCTCTCTCTCATAATCATAATCTCAGTTTATCAGAAAAATGGTAAGGAAAGGACAAGTGATTGTCTTGTAATATTTTCATCTTTTAAAATGATTGCTACAGTTTATATTTCTGAGGTGAACGAAAAAAGTCAAGGTTCTTTTGAGTGGACTTGAATTCTGTGCTGATACTTTCTATCTTTAAAACTAGTAACTTGCAAAAGAAATTAGGTGTAACTGCTTCAGACACTTCGAGTCTTTCTGTATTTTGTTCAGGTTTGTGGTTTATGTATTTAGTCTTGTTTTCACTGATTAATAACTTAATCTGCCTACATATTATAGGAAACATAAGATGGTAAAGTATGTCAGAAGAAATGTCCCTTCAAAATGAAGGGACCTAGTGACCTAGAATATTTAACATTTTTTATTCCAACAATGCAGATGGTTAGAATTACAGAAAATTAAACTGAATGGAATCTCTTAAGGCAGACTTCACAAAATGAAGAACACCTGGTGGGAAATTTCTAGCTTTGATCTGAGTCGACATTCATAAAACCAAAGATGCAACTCTCAGACAAAATTCTAAGACACAATTCTAAGCATAATTTTGCATTTCAAAAGAGTCTTCTAAAAAGTCATCATAACACTTGAAATACCTAATGAATGCAGATGCTTGATTTCTGAGAGCAAGAAAGTTAGAACTGGTACCCGGGAGTACGATGAAGAACCACTGCTTCTGTAGCTGAAACATAGGACCAATTAATCCACAAATAAATGACTGAATACAAACATGTTACTAGTTTCGCATTAATTACAACAAAAATCATTCATCTCTAACCAGAGTTGCTGCTTAGCTCTCTCCAAATGCAATATGAATGAAAGAGAGAAGGTGTTTTCCAGGTTATTTTTTTTGGGGGGGGGAATAGCTTGTTACGTTGCAATTAAATTCTTCAAGCATGACATAAGCTTTGCATGTGCCAATAGTCAGATGTATGTGAAGAAAGCACCAACTTCTCACTACTAGACTGTATCTGGAAGTGAAAAGGGGGATAGGGAGAGCAAGGAACTTCTGGATACAGGATCAGGAGCAGGTTCAGCCCGAGAATAGAAATCGCCTTTGAGAAGGAAGGAAGCAAACAGGAAACCTAACTGTAAGCAGTATTCCTTTCTATGTACCCAGCACATTGGCCTCCAAGCCATGTCTATGGTAATAGCAAGGTAGGAAAAGTACTGTTTAGTCTGTATTTTTGGACAAGCACTGCCTCCCAAATATAGTTTCAGCACCACAAGAAGATCGGGCATTGGAACAGGTTGCCCAGAGAGGTGGTGGCGTCACCGTCCCTGGGGGTGTTTAAAGAAAGGTTAGATGTGGTACTTAGGGACATGGTTTAGTGGTTAATAGGTGGTGGGGGGACAGTTGGACTAGGTGATCCTTGAGGTCTCTTCCAACCTTAATGATTCTATGATTTTAGTGCTGACCACAAGCTCCCGCCCAGCAGCCAAAGTCACCCTCCTCAGGGAGCTCTCCCTGTCACCAAATCCATCAGCTCTCTTTGCTGCCCTGGACAGCAACACAGCACCTGGAGGAAGGGCAGTCAGTCTGGGATGTTAGCTGTCTCAGCAGGAGCAGGAAAGTCTCCCAGACTTTTGGACTGCTCCTTAAACCACACATCAGCATGATTTAAATAATCCAGAGACAAAAATTTAGAAGTTACGTTGAAAGCGCAGGGATACCAAAACTGCAGCTGGGGTCTGTCCCACCCTGTCACACCTTCCTGCTCCCTCCCTGTACCAACAGCATTGCAGGAGCAAAGCCCGTTGCAAAAAACTACCCCAAAACCGCGGACCAATTGAGTGATACTTCAGCTGAACCAGGGTGACAATACGGAGGCACAAACAGTACAGCAGGATCAGCCTGGCGCTCTCCCCATGATTTCCAGCTTTACAACCTCTGTTTCCTAGACAACTGCACTGCCACTCTCACGCTTTCTGTCTCCATTCCCCTATACACAGCCCCCTGTTTAACATAAAGAAGCCAAAGTATTCATAAGGAGGTGTACCATCTGCAGTGCTAATTTCTGCAACATCTCGATTTAGTTTGGCAGTCTCACACCTACCCCTTCTTTGCCAGCTGCAAACCAGAATGGGTTTGACAGAATATGAGCAGAGCCCAGCAGCCCAAATGAACACAAAGAAACATGGATTCACCTCTGGCCTGCACAATTCTTACTCTTAAAATCCCTCCCATATCATGTTATGACATCAAATAAAACATACAACAGGAAAGCATTTAATCTCTAATGATTTTTTTGTATATATGCATCTTTGACTCCTAGAAGATTGTTTTTAAAATCAAGAAAATATATACATATATTTATAGATATAAATATCACTTATATATATAACTCTACTAACTGAAATGTTTCTTGCTGTGGCTCTAGGGAGCATAACAACAATTTTTTTGCAGTTTTAAGCTTCAAGGTATTATTTGGTATAAGAAAGCATTGTAAGAAAATAAAGACTTAGCAAGGGAAAAGAATTACAGAGAGTAGAAGTAGCCATGAATGAAAGTTACCCCACATCATAAGAGTCTGTGAAAGGAGTTCCTGCTTCAGAAAAAATTATGATAAACAGCACTTGTTGCATCCTTTGTGCATCCTTTGTGGCTTTTTTGAAAAGTTTTCAGTGCTGAATCCTGAGTCTTGCTGACTTAAACTGGTCTGTCAAAGAGACAATGTTCATCACTCAGCTCCTATATTTTAAAAAAGCATAAGGTTTTACTTAGCAAGTTTTAAGTGGTTTAGGAAACGCCACCAAAGATCTTGAAGTTTGGATGTTTACCTAAAATTCAACACAACTAAACTGGCTTGCAAAACAAGACTGAAATCCTACCAGTATTTGCTATAGCAAAAATTTTTTTTTCTGTCTTGACTCAGATACAACATACAAATTTCTGCCTTTTCCTATCCCACATTAACTGGACCAAACCAGTTTTTAAATCCTTTTTCTCACTCCAGAAATCCCACCCTACAAAAAGAACACCGAAGTTCACCCACACTTATTTTTTTTGTGTGTATCTTTTATTATTTTATCAGCCTATCCCAATTTTTGCTCAGTGTGAACATTAAGTTCCACAACAGCGAAACTGATTCTGGTTCCATCAGACCTTATATTGCCGTTTGAAACTTAGTGATCCCTGAAATCCTTTAGACAAAATGAGGCTATTCTGATCTTTTTGAACAACATCATTAACACTAATTAAATTAACCTCAGAACATGATTTAACCCATGTGGCCATTAAGCCATTCACTAGACACTGTGGATGATGAATAGGCCTTTCCTGAGGTTTGATAACCAAAAATAAGACCAAGATCCAGTTTAAGGCACTCTGCCTCCTCTTCTAACCTGCATAACACAAAAACCATCAGAATAAAGTGAAGGCACTGACAGTGGGTTAGAAACTTGCAGAACTATGTCCTGCAAATTAATGTAATATTATAAAAGTAGAAGCGTCCATAACAGGTAACTGAGGAACAGCTACGAACCTCCCACTCAACATATGCACGTATACACACACTGCAATTATTATAGAAAAGCTGCCAGCAGTAAGAAGTCCAGACTGTTTACTGTTTTTTATTTTTAAAGGAATGGCCCCTGACAAGAATCATCAAGTTCAACTTGACAGGTCAATACTTGACAATTATCAACACATTCTAGAGGAACACAAGAGCTGAACTTAGAACCTTCAAAAGTTCTCCTGCTTGTTATTTTTAAAGAATTGTATTAACACACTGGCACAAATACAGAGCTGATGACAAATTCCACCATCTCAAGTGGAATTTTCAGCTGATTTTTTTTCAGCAAGGACATTTTATTTTGCTCTTGACTGTGTTCACAAACTAGCCCAAACCACGTCATTTCCAAACCATTGCATCATCTTTGTATCTCCACAAGCACTTTGTGTCAAGCTTTGTCATCATTAAACAATCTTCTGTAATACTATCTTATTCTCACTAAAAGCCTATCAAGAAAAATATTTGCTACACATTTAGTTCAGCTTTCGTTCACTGAAGACGACTAAAATCCTCCTAAAACCCTTCAAGCCATCAGCCCTGCCATCAGCATACTGATTACTTTTCTCCTTTGTACAAAGGAGAGGACTCAAAGCAAAGGAAACAGAAAAGAAAAGGAAAATAAGGTGAAGCAGCCAAAGTACGGTAAAGTTGCTGCACAAGTCTCTCTATACTAACAAAAGTTGGTTTTATTTGAGCCTCATGTTTGGCTCAGCAGTCGAATACGCTTCATCAGTATAACTGCTTGCTGTTACTATATTAATACCTTAAGATTCACACAGGTTTGAGGTGCTGGCCCCAGGAAATCCCAGTTTCTGCATGGTAAGAATTGCAGATCAACCCAGAAGTGACTGGGTTGTTCTGAGGTAAGATAAAATTATGAAAAACTAGACAAGGAAGAATTTAAGAAAACTGTATAGCAGAATATATGCCTGGAAAATGTTGATTATCAATTTTTCCTTATTAACAAATGTTTGGAGGCCTAATTTTTAGTTTCAGACCTGGCAGATACAAATAATTGCAAGTTCTACTTCTGCCTACACAACAACAGATTTGCAAATGTAGAGTTAGCATTAATGATAAAATGGGAATGAAAAAATATACCCATATGTTTTAATGGCCAGAGCACAAATTGGTGGAATACAGTCAGTAGGGGCTGAAGCTACCCGGCTTTATCCTTCATTTTAGAGATTTCACCAAGCATAGGACAACCTCAAAGAACAGTTTAAACAGCTTCAGAAGAGACAACTGTATCAACGAACTGTAAAGAAGGCTATTGCAGCCTTTATATATATATTTTATAATGTGCGAAAAGCTACTTTACGTCCCCCTAAGTACAAATAGTCCGTTCCTCCATGGAGCAAACATATCTATGTCTAGGCTGCTGTACTGCTAATGCAGGGAAACTACTACTTTTGCATCTGATTCATCTGAATTATTTCAGACTGTCCCTTTCTGTGAAAAAGGTCACCAACTCTGATGTATGCATATCTGCTCTGGGGTACTTATAACTCACAAGGCTCTTTGTGCCTGTATTAAGAGTTATGCAACTTCACAGGTATTTGCACAGATGAAAACATTTACGCATTTCAAAAGGCTGGCTAGATGCATCAAAAATCAAGTAAACTAAGACAGTTCTGGTTTGAATACTGCATACTGTTAAGCTTATGATGGAAAAAATACTATGCAAAGTAAAACTATTTTCAGACATGCCACATCCTGGTTCTAAAGCTGTACATATTGTCCCAGGTTTCTCAGTAATGATTCTCTAAAAATGCAAACCAACTCTTCATTGCGACAACCTTCTCCTCTCCCCACTCATCATGAACTCTTGAGTGCATAAGGGGAAAAAAAAAAGGCCTGATAATTTGATTTTAAATGTTTTGCCTAATAGTCACAATCCCTTTGATCTGTGACAGTTGTAGACTTAACAGGTATCCATTCTTCATCTAGGCTTTTTCAATAATGTTGCACAAAGTAGATCCCCCCACTGCAGAGGCTGACAAAATGCCCACTGTATCCTGTGGGAATCAATCTTCTACTTTCAGGCTATTGTTTATAAGCACGCTTCTCACCGGCACATGCAGCTAGTGAACAGCTTAGTTCACACCACCTGATGCTTTTTCTGACACAAGTATTTTCCCAAGAGAAACAAATCTCTTCCTTCTGCCCATCACAGCCCTCATATTTACCCCAAATGTATCACCAGAATTATCGGAAGTTTTGTTCTTAACTTACTTGCTGCCTCATCAGTGCTCAAAGGACTGACATCTGCAAGCAGTGCAGTGAGTGGATTGCTGAAATCTTCCATTAAAAAACTCAGAGCCACATTCTCATTGTGTGCAGAAACATCTCATGCCACTAGAGAAGACATCTCAGTATCTTTTACATAGTTTTCAGTTTGTTTTTCTACACAGTGTGCCAAGAGGCTGAGCAACTCAATGAAACAGGAAATCTCTGATGACAGGAATAACAGATTAAAAATGAGATTTATAAATATACTAAGAATTTCAAAAGTTGCCATCAAGGACAACTGCATATTCTTTGTATATTCTGACCAAAGTTCTGGGATTCACAGTAATCTTGCAATAACTTGGGATCCAATTCAGACACTGGAGGAGAGCTGGAGCAAGGGTAGTGTTGAACTGAGAAACTTAAATTGTATCTGTTGTTGCTCTGATTACATGGCTCATCCAACCCTAGGTAATATAATGGTGTTGAAAGCATATAGATGTTATAGCTATATATATATATATCTACAATCCCGCTCTCATTGTTCACTGCAGTCTTCTGTTATCGCATATAACTCCAGTCCAAGGATGTATGCGGAACTCACACAGTTCAGTCTTGAAAGAGAGACAAATTTAAAATGCAGTGCCTCACAATGTTTCAAATTAAAAACCCAAACTATGATTCTTCACGTGAAACACAGAACATGTTTTTTGTCCTGAAATATCAATTCATTACATCATTACAGAAAGAAAAGGAATTAAAAGCCACTTGTACAAACTTTAAAACAAACAAAAAAAATATTACAGATACTGGATAGATATTATAGCAACTAATATATCTGACCTCAACAGAAGTAAAAAACAAAACCAAAGTACTTATATTCTCCATCCTACTATCATGTTTGAAAAAATTAATCTCAGAAAAAGCAGCTGTATTGTTACTTATAAATAACAGAGCCAACCCAAACTCCTACCTATAAAATCTTTATGAGACAACATATCACATACTTGTCCCATATATGAAAAAATTGCTAATGTATGAAAAAAAGTATTAGTTAGAGGAAAGTATGTATAGGTTTCTACATTGCTGTTTTGCAGGGGCTGGTGGTGTGCATCTGTTTAATAAGCAGAACTTCATCTCTGCTAACAGCCTTTATGTTGGTACGGAAGCAGCACAGTAGTGGTGCAGTGGAACGCATGGTATGACAGATTGGCAATATGTGGGGTTAATGGCATTGCCTATATTCAGCCATAGAGTAGAAGAAAGAGGTCTGGTAAAGCCTGCTAATGTAAGCTACTCCTATAGATTTATCTCCTTCCATCCTTCCTGAACATCAAAAGCAATAACCTCTTAGGTATAATTATCATTCTGTATTCAGAAATATTTCATTCCAAGAGAGAGATATTGGTTGTGTCTTTCCATTCATCAGGTACAGGGACAGAAATCTGTATTGTTCTGTTAGGATGTGCTATCATCTGTTACGGTAATTATACTCTACAGGATTATACCTCCTCCTCCTGTATACCTCCATTAAAAATTGCCATTATGCCATGGATATTGCTTTGTTTTTCCTTTCTTCAGGTCCCTAAGCAGGAAGCTCTGTTCAAGTGAGACTCTCCAACTACAGAGAGGTTGTTCTCTTTTTATGTATAGTGTTACTAGGCAAACATATGCTTTCAGCAAATTTTACAGCAACTAGTTAAACCCAGGACTAATGCATATGTCACCCCTTAATTCAGACACACAGCCTGTAATTTACAGTCTGCTCCAAATTATAGCAATTTAATCAACAGAGGAATTCGCCTTCGTATTTCTGGTATTTTTGGTAGACATCATTAGTGCCACACCATTTAATAGCTCTTAAGTTAGCACATACCTGTTCATTTTTGCTTGTCAGTTTAATGTGATATAAAGCAGGAAGCATCACAGAGAAGAGTCTTATGGTTTCAGCTAGGCTATTTTACTGGAACAGTAACAACCCTTACTGGTGAAGTATGGCACACAGAGGAGCACAGCACACTATGCCTGGGAACAGTGACCAGGTCCAAGAAGAATCTGGAGCCAAAGAAAGAGATGAGAAGAGCAGCATTTTTGTCTGCAGTGTCTTACCCACAACCTCTGACACTGCACTGAGAGTGCACCACACAGTGTGATATGATGTGAAGCCCCTGGTGCTGGCTAGTAGGAGCCCACAGTGCCCAACACCTGCCTGTCCTGAGGGCAGAAGCAACGAAATACTCAGACTGCAGCTATATAAATGCCACGTATAGTCAGAGCTCCACACAGAGCCAGTATGAGTGAGCATGAAGTGGTTTTCTAACTTTTTTTCACAGTTCATCCAATCCACAGGGCTTGTGTTTCTCCAGTAAGAGCCTCCCATCTCAGGAGCTGAGTCATGGCTGCTCTTCACACATCTCCCATCCAGCTCCCGTATGTGCACGCAGCCACAGTACAGAGCTGGACTTCTAAGTTTCAGTACATTTTCTGAAAACAGGATGAGCCCAAACAGAATTGGACAAACTACAAATGAGGCGACCACACTTTCTGCTATCTAGACCCATTTCCTTTGCACCTGTACTAGTGCAGGGCAACTATGGACAGGTTAGATCCACTGAGGTGTATTTTCAGCTGAGTTTTAGTGTTGCTGTGACACCATTTTCACTGGTGCATTAGAACATCCAGACTGCATATTAAGGTAGCAGCAGGTATAGAAACATCTGAATTGCCACACTATCGATTGAGCTTAATCTGGCAAAATTTATTAGCTCAGATATGAAGTAATCTGAGCATAATTTATAAATTCCAGGCTAATTCAGACCAATAAGCACTACTGCTGCCCTGCTATGAGGGGCCTTGTTTGAACCCACCCTAACACATGCAAATCCAAACATGGTGTTTCTGGTCACCTTTCCTGTCTTGGGAATGCTAGATACAATCTGTCAAGGACATCTGTAGCAAAGACAGCTCTGGTGCAATGGAGATCATCAGTTCTGGCTTATCTTGGACTTAGCTAGAGCTGAGCTGGTCCTTCCAGAACCCGTTACCAACAAGCCAGGTTCTGGGAAAGCACAAAGCAGCAGGCTACATCCAGCACTGGCACAGAGGTATCAGGACCCCAGAACACAAGTTCTGGAAGCACAGGATAGGACACTAAACTCTGCAGGAGCAAGGACAGTCAACTCCTTCTCAGAGCCTTAAAATCCTGCTAAGACTCCACTTGGTAGGACCAAGATCTCTGTACCATTTCTCACTATGTTCTCTAATACTGACATTATCCATGCAGTAAGTTTTAATTATTCTGCTCTATGGGCCCCAAAGCCACTCAATGGAGAAAAAACAAACCCTCCCATTCCTTACCCCAAGGACAACTAATTTGTCTATTCCTACCACATGCTTTACATTTTCACATCATAAAAGACAGACTGGATAGGAATGGATGCCCTGGGTTAGGTTATCATTTGTCTCTACTACAGTTCTTAATTTCTTACAGTGATAGTGTCTTTTACCTTATTACTGTCACAGCTTTTGCAATTTAAATTTTGTGCCTATTTATGGTAGAGCCTTGACTAAAGTCCATCCTATTGATGGGCTCTACAGTTTGTATTAATTATTTTATCCCAATTTACTGCAAAATGAAGATGAACTAGAACTTCAATTTAACCTGGAAGCTGAACACAAAATACGTTGTATTTGCCTGGACTTAGGATTTTATTGACTTTGACGTGCACACATAACTGTGGGCAAGGGGAAATAATACAGATCTCAATATCAGTTCTACTGGAGGAAGTGTTAAAGTAAATTTAAGTGAATTTAATATTTGGTAGACTGACAACTCTAGAGATAAGATTACACAAAATACATGCTCTGAAGGGAGAGGCAAATATCTTACTGTTTTTTGTTTTTTCTTAATCAAACCTATAGTTCAAACCCACAGTTTTTCACTGGTGATGCCTACAGTAAGTCTTTAAATCTGTATTTGGGGCATGAGAAAATGATCAAGAACAATTGTGTTATTGTCACTTGGTGACTTACCACTGATTTGTTGCTGTTAAACTCTGAACCTCCAGTTCTATACACCTTTGGTGTGAATTCATGAAGCAAATGCATTGTACTTCCTATTTAAAACAGCAAGGGGATCATACACAAACAGCATACCGACACTGCAAGTGGTAACTCAATATGCCATGATTTCTGCTGCTACTGTATGAATATGGCTCTAAGCACCAAATAGCTTCTTTCTCCAAAACTGGAGAGGGTCTGGCAAATTTCTGAATGTGCTCAGATGCAAGCTACAAGGGCTCACTTCACTGGAGGAGCTCTGAAAAATATAACAATCCTGGTAACAGTCATAGAAACATAGATGAGGGCATGTACACATACTAATGTGTACTGAACAGAAAACACTACTACTCTGACACTGTTGCCTATGTTTTCCCCGTTTTCCATCATTTTGTAGTTATCATTTTCAGAGTTTGGTATCATTTACTTCTTACCTCTGTTGCCATGTCAGCTCTCATCACCTTCCTCCTTCTTTGTCTTTTTGACTATAATTTTCTTGCAGAATGTACTACTTCTATCCTCCCTAGGGCAGTCCCTTTCTCTTCAACTCCTACTGAGAGTATCTTGTACTCACCTGCTTTCTGTGAGCAGGCAGTTCGAATTGTCCTACTCGAGGCTGCTCAGAGAAACCATGCAACAGAGAACATAACCTGGTTGTGTTCAAACTCTGCTGAGTCACTGGCAGAAATATGAAATTCAGCTAAAATTAATCTGCAGGAGTGACACTGTTAGGTCCATGCTACCATTCCAATCTCCAGGCCAGAGAGATGAAAAATTCATTAAATAAAAAGATGCACATGGGATCATTCTCAAATACCAATAGGAGCAAAAATAGATTTCCTCAAGCTTTCAGAAATACTTATCTCCTCAATTTCTAACTACCAGTCCAAACTTCTCTCATGCTACACTTTTTATTTAGTCACAGCTTTTGGCTAACTGGCTTATTCTATACATCTGTAAAGACAATGAAGCATATTAATAATAGCCTACGAAATATGCACTGAAGGTAGCTCTGTTTAAAAAAAAAAAAAAGAACTCTTTTTTCCTTTTTTTGAATCTGGTAAATAGCATAGAAAAATGCTAGTCTAACACAGTGGTCAGTAAGAAGCAGTATCCTGGAATCCTACATAACAAATGATAAAAGAGATTCAAAATAAAATATAAAAGTAGAACAGCCTCTGATATGGTCTGCAAGGTTTAAGTGCCTGTGCCACTTCAATGTTACTTTGAAATAGTTAGAAAGTGACAGAACAGAATAATATTGATAAGTTTCTAAAGCTGGTTTATGTAATTATTTTACTATTTACAAAGAGATTTTACACAAGGTGCAAATTAAACCAGATTATTCTAGTCAATGCATGTGGGCAGTAAGACATTAAACATTTCAACATGTCTTCAGTGTTTAACTCATGTTTATATCCTTTCATATTAAAATTAGGGCCTTGAACTTCAGAGACATCGAGATCTATGGGGGATGCGCATGCTGTCATAAAAAAACAGACAATATTCAGATCTCAAATTAAAGTAGATGTATTCCTTACTATTGTACGAATCATTCGAGCCAAAACTGCTTGTTCGGTGATGCAAGTATGTTTATGGCTGGGTGCATATGAGATGCCTCCAGACCAAACAACAGATTCAGGGTTCATCTATCTCCAATTGTGGAAGTTCACCTAAGAAAACAGTACAAAATTATTCTCTTTCACTCTTCAACCTCTAGTGCAGACTTTGTGAACAAATTCAACCTTAAACATCATGAGATCAAATTTTTTCCCTGAAGCCTCCCCACAGTAAGATACTCTCAAATCCTGAGGGATCTGAGCAGCGTGTATGAATACCTGACAGGAGGGAATGAAGAAGAGGAAGCTGGACTTGTCTCAGTGGTGCCCACTGACATGAGGCCACGGGCACAAACTGAAAAACATGAAATCCCATCTGAACACATGAAAACATTTTTTTCAGCGAGGGTGGTGAATCAAGTTGTTCAGAGATGCTGTGTCTCTGTGGAGACACTGAAACCCCAAGCAGATGTGGTTCTGGGCAATCTGCTGTAGTTGACTTTGCTTGAGGAGAGGGGCCAACTAGAAGATCTCAGTAGGTCCCCTTCAGCCAAATCTCATTTCCAACTGCATGATCTTGTTTAAATTCTCTCTCTCAACCATTGGACCCTCTAGGTTTCCATTTCATCAGGCCCAAGGAAAATGTGACATGAGGGCTGACTCTGAACATCTGCTGCAAGGCTGATTAGCATTTCCCAGAACTGAAACTTCACCTGTCTTTGCATTGCTATGCTGCCCTGCTCAGTTATGTTCCTTGCAGTTCCTATTTCTTTGGCAATTTTTGCTAGTTCAATATTCATTAGCGCTTCCAAAACATTAATAAAGTTTGACAAGTACCAGTCCTGACACAGAACCTTGTGGCATCTTGCTATTAAACTTTTTCTGGGTTGAAAATTGCTTATTCAGCTTCTTGCTTTCTACATCTCGGTTATTTACATGCTCAAATTTAATCTCTGACTGCACAAATATCCAGCCTCCTTACTAGCCTCTGTGCTGCAGCTTTCTGAAAGTCCAGCTCCTCTCATTCAGCCATACATTTGACTCTGTGCTTGCAGAACCTCAAGAAAGAGGCACGAATAAACTTGTTGATTTCTGCACAGGTATTTCAGGAGGCGAACGTGGGAAAGAAACGCTGCAGAGCGGAACGATTATGCTTGCAGGGCTCTGAGCCTAATTTCAAAAGTGAGACAATACATCAAAATGCTTCCACAACTGGGTATGGCTCCCAGCAAAAAGCTAGAAGGGGACTCTTAACATCCAGAGAATATTGATACATGCTGCATTACATTATCACTGAATAAAGTGCATACGCAGCCTTGAAAGTAGGTGTCGTGGTTTTACCCCAGCCAGCGGCTGGGCACCATGCAGACGCTCGCTCGGTGCCCCTCATCGAGAATCAGAACNCCAACGCCGCTGCCCCCCCCTTCCTCTTCCCCCCAGCCCCTTATAAACCGAGCATGACGCCATATGGTATGGAATGTCCCTTTGGTCAGTTGGGGTCAGCTGCCCTGTCTGTCCCCTCCCAACTCCCCGCACACCCCCAGCCATCCCGCCAGCGGGGCGGTGTGAGAGGCAGCAAAGGCCTTGGCTCTGTGTGAGCATCGCTCAGCAACAGCAAAAACATCTCTGCACTATCAGCGCTGCTTCCAGCACAAACCCAAACACAGCCCCATACTGGCTGCTATGGAGAAAATTAACTCAGCTGAAACCAGGGCAGCAGGTAAGAGAATACAGAGCTCTCACTGCTTCCCACACCCACAGCTGTGGGATTAAGCGATCTCCTGCCTGTTTGATCCCTGACCAGAGTGCCCGGTGGCCTGCATACAAGGATTTCATTTATATATTTAAAAACTGAAAACCATGAGTGCTAGTGAACCAGCAGGCACTTGCTACAGATAATGTAAAACGCAATTTCTGGTAGTTCAGAGCAGAAAAACACAGAGCAGAACATTTCAGCAACTGAATATGACAAACATATTTGGATGCATGTACACTTTATGTCTGTGTGCTTCCTTGCACACCCATCTGATGTTCAAACAGCAGGTGGGTGGGCCATCAGGGTGATGTTTTTAGGTCTGTAATGTTTCCCTTGCAAGCTCCGTTAGCAAGTCAGGAGTCATAAGCTCTGTATGCATGTACAAATTCCCACATTCTTGCTATACAAGAGTTTCCAGTTCTCTTTAGTATCCTGTAAAAACGTGGAAAAAACACCTGCAAGGTATTTGCCACCTTTGTTTAAAAAAGAAAATCAAATTTTAACTACAATAAATAATTTCCAACTGAAAGACTTTTGATTTTGTTTGTTTCCTGAATACCTTATGAACCGCTTTTAGCTTAGAACACCAACCACCAGACAGGCCCCACAGTGTTCTGTCACTTTCCTGAGTAGCACCAAAAATCTTGCTGGTGCAAAAATTAGAAAATCAGAGGTAGCCTTTCGGTCAAACATTCACTTTATTTAAATATTTTCTGTCTATTTTTAAATGCCACTTTAGTAATCTTTCTTGCTAGGAAGCAGTTAAAATTGCTGTGGGAAGTGATGACAACCCACAATCGCAGTCAACGTGACTAATTTTTTGTTGTTGTTTTGGACACCAGTGTGTCCTTTCACTGGCACTACATTCCATCACAGGATTGGATAAGCTTTACAGAGGTTATAACGCAGAAACCGAAAACTAGTTTCAGGTGGTAAGAAACAATATGCAAGTTCAGCAAATCATTTTACCTAAGAATATTTACTGTAAATGTTCTAGGCTTTTGACATGTTTAGAAGTGACAGAGTGACTTCAAAATTGGTTGGTATTTTATTAAAAGTGGGTTATGAAATCTGGAGAATAAAACACAACATTAAAACTTGGGTCAAGTAAAATATTTTTTCAAACCCATCATTTTTCCATTCTTCAGAAAGAGAATGAAAAAGTCAATTACTTGCACAGCTCCAGCCCAGGAGATGTGCTTTGCCACCTGCCGACAGTCACGGCTGACTTCAGAACTGACAAGTACCTTGATGTGGGATGTGATTTATTTTGTATAATCAGCTTCTAAGGGGCATGCTTTACTTACATTTACATATTGGTGGTGGAATTTGCTTGTTTGCAGCAAATTCACTTTTGCTCCTTTTCACTTCATTTTAGACCACTCTTTGGAAACAGATCACCCATTTTCTGTAAGCCTGAACACAAATTCCTTCAGGATCAGTATTTTTAAGCAAGTAGTATGTACGAGTCAGTGCAGTAGTACACACTCAGCCTAACACAATGGTGCCTAGCCAGTGTGGAGAACAAAGGATGTAACATTTTTAAGCACCCCTTATGAACTCCCAATAAATTTTTAAAGGGGATTGACTACAGTAAATTTTATTTAATGTTCTCCAAGAGTCAGCAAAATCTAGTAAGAACAAGCTATTATATCTTATAAAATGTTTCTACAGAACCAGTCAAATCTGATTGTGTTGATTAGTCATCATTATTAATCATAGCTAGCAGTATGATGGAAACTGTGAACATCTTAAAATTAGTAATTAATTTTTTTTTTGAAGCAGCAGTGTTGAAGCAAGGCAAATGAGTTTGGAAATCCTTCAAAATGTGTACCTTTATCATAAAGGTGCTGCTTTTGCTAAGTGAAGATGTGGCATGTTCAGTAGACTCCGCTCAGGACTTTGGCCGTCACTCCCAGTACCCTGGGAGAAGATGTCTGGACACCGGCGGAGACCAGTAGGAAATCAAAAAGGACCTTCACAAGCAGTTCGGCTAAGGAGTAAACACTATACGGTGGTTCCTTTTCAAACAAAAATTGTGTTTCAAACCTTGGAAAGACAACTGCACAAGAAATCTTAGCGCTCTAACATCCTTTTCTTCAAGGCAGTATTAGCTGAAATAACACACCTTGCAGAAGAACTGCAACAGCTCCACCTCAGTGAAACACTAGAGCACCGCAGGGCCTGAGTTCCCCTCCTGTAAATCCTCTGAGGCTCCCCTGAAACTGAGTCATGACCCTTCCCAGCTGAGTCATGACCAGCAGGACATCTCCTGCCATCTGTCAGGGACACTGAGCACTCGCTTACCTGAGAAGCGGCAGGGTTTTCTCCAACGGCTTCACCCAAAAGGGCTGCTGGGATGGCATGCAGCTTTGCAGCATCTACAGGCACACCCACCATGACGTGCGTTCCCTACACCCTCCCAGGCTACCAAAGTGGTGGAGATTATGGGGAAATGCCCTTGGACTTCTTTGCAAATGATGCACAGCAAGCTCACTACCCTGGACTTCAGGAGAGCAGACTTTGGTCTCCTCAGGGAGCTGCTTGCTAGAATCCTGTGAGACAAAGCCCTGGAGGGAAGAGGGACCCAGGACAGCTGGGCAGTACTCAAGGGTCACCTCCTCCAAGCTCAGGAGCGATGCATCCCGACAAAGAGGAAGTCAGGCAAAAACGCCATGAGGCATGGGTGGATAAACAAGGAGCTTCTGGACAAAGTCAGAAGAAAACGGGAAGCCTATAGAGGGTGGAAGCAAGGGTAGGTAGCCTGGCAGCAATACAGGGATACTGTCCAAGCAGCCAGGAATCAGGTTAGGGAAGCCAAGGCCCTGACAGAATTAAATCTGGCCAGGGATGTTAAAGACAACAAGGAAAGTTTCTATGTCAGTGATAAAATGAAGACAAGGGAAAATGTGGGTCCCCTCCGGAATCAAACAGGTGACCTGGTCACCCAGGATATGGAGAAGGCTGAGGTACTCAATGACTTTTTTGCCTCAGTCTTCACTGGCAAGGGCTCTGGCCACACTGGCCAAGTTGCAGAAGGCAAATGCAGGGACTAGGGGAAGGAAGAACTGCCCATTGTAGGAGACGATCAGGTTCGAGAATATCTAAGGAACCTGAAGGTGCACAAGTCCATGGGACCTGACAAGCTGCATCCACGGGTCCTGAGGAACTGGTGAATGAAGTGGCCAAACCATTGTTCACCATATTTGAGAAGTTGTGGCAGTCCAGTGCGGTCCCCACTGGCTGAAAATGGGGAAACAGAACCTCCATCTTCAAAAAGGGCAAAAAGGAAGAACTGAGGAACTACAGGCTGGTCAGTCTCACCATTGTGCCTGGCAAGATCATTGAGTGATCCTCCTGAAAACTGTGCTCAGGCACATGATAAAAACCAAGGTGTTTGGCAACAGCCAACATGGCTTCTCTAAGGGCAAATTGTGCCTGACACAATTTGTAGCCTTCTGTGATGGGGTTACAGCTCTAGTGGACAAAGGCAAAGTGACTGATGTCATCTACCTGGACTGGTGCAAAGTATTTGACACTGTCCGGCATGACATCCTTGTCTCTAAATTGGAGAGACATGGATTTGACAGATGGACCACTCGCTGGATAAGGAATTGGCCAGATAGCCGCACTCAAAGAGTNAGATAGCCGCACTCAAAGAGTTGTGGTCAATGGCTCTACGTCTAAGTGGACATCGGTGATCAGTGGCGCTCCTCAGGGGTCGGTAGTGGGACTGGCACTGTTTAACATCTTTGTCGGCGACAAGGACAGTGGAATCGAGTGCACCCTCAGCAAGTTTGCTAACAATACCAAGTTTTGTGGCGTGGTTGACATGCTGGA